>JAODAL010009423.1:0-110996 GCA_025379985.1 Phyllomedusa bahiana | reverse complement strand
AAAAAAGATCTGTATCCTAATATAAGTACAGGCTGCACAAAATACAAGCTAATATTTCGAAAACTGGCCAAAAAATGTTAATAAAAAGCCATTTCAATGAAGGGTTAAAGCAGAGTCTGGGCTGCACAATATACACTCTCCTTTCAAAAGCCTGCCTGCCTGTCTGCCTGTGTTAGCCCCCCCTCCACACCTCCCGCGGCTGTACAGCGCTAGATGCTTCTTTAAAACACTCAGCCTAACCAACTAATAACTGAAGTTCTCTAATCTACCCATGTTCGAATGTTCACATCTAAAAGTATAGTTGTTTGTGTGAACAAATAGAACTGTTTCGCTGAGCTGTATTGAGAGAGACCTAGTACACGTCCTGCTATTATGAGACACTGACACACTGATGCTGAACAGGAAGGGCTGTTCTATGTAAAACGAGGTCATGTGATTTTTCCAGCCAATCACAACCGTACACATCACAGTCATGACATCGCACACCCAGCTCACCCTGCTCTATTCTCTAAGCTGATTTGCTGGCTGCCAAAATGACAGGAAGCGCCAAAAATGGAGCGATATTAATAGATTATGCGCAGATCAACATAAAAACCGTGCCGATTTCAACTTTGTCGATAATAATCGCTCAACACTAGTTACAAGCAATTACCACCTATCCATTGGGTAGATGACAACTCTTAAATCGGTGAGAAACCCACCAGTCTGACCCCTACTAATCTACTCATTATCACCTGATAACGGCTTCTCCCCAGAATTCCCCTTTAAGTAAAGGCAAGAAATGATAGGTTACTGTCAAAATCCTGATGCCTGCTTTGATTTTAAAGTTCACCTCTACTTTAGAGATAAACTTGCCACCGATCAGTTTTCAATCTAGGGACAACAGTTCACTAATATATTTACAATACTTCTAAACAGGGGCGTAACTAGAATTTATAGGAACCCATAGCGAAATGAGATGGGGCTCCTCCGCCCAATGACAATAAACTGAAACAGCAGCAGTAGTTATAATAATTAAAGGGGTTGTCTCACTACAAGGATTGCTTTTTATGTTAAAGTTCTTGCAGAAACAAGTCACTTTGCAATATGTGTCAATTAACAGTGTCCTACCTATTCCTAGATGTAACCTCTTATATGGGCTGCATCAGCTCCCCAGGTCGCTATAGCTACAGACCTGTTTGATCTCTCCTGATAGGCTGTCAGCACTGGTTGCTATAGCTACAGAACTGGCTTCTACTGCATCCAGTACACACCCTTGAATTCAAAGTGAAACCAAGAAAACAGGACTGTGGTGAGATGAATCGATGTAGTGAGACAACCCCCTTTAGAGGTATAAATAATACTGTCATATATCAAGGAACCCACATAGTAGTGCTAGAGAGCAGAAAGATATCAACTACTAGATCCCTATAGAAAAAAACAATTTTTTTTTACCTGATTGGGTCCCCTCAATCACTGGCCCCATAGCAGTCACTATGTCTCTAGTTATACCTATGCTTCTAAAATCATTAGAAAAATGAACCTAGAAAAGAAAATATCAAGTCATCCTCCCTGCTTCCTACAACTGTTGATGTCAGACTGCAATGTCGGCCTGATGTTTCTTAGGTCCACCAGAGGAATGGGGCCACCCTTCTGTGCATTACATGTGCACTTCTACCATTAATCCTTTGGTAAATAGAGGACATATCATCAGTAAGGTCTAATAAGTTATTTGTAAATTATTCCAGGACCTGATAAGTGATTGGCCCCAATGTCCGCTCCAAATGGGGTTGTCATCTGCTGGACCTTTGGGGTCAGTTACCGTGTCAGAATTCGCTGTTCCCCGGTGTAAATAAGTAATTATACAATGGACAGGGAATCCCTCAGTGGGCCCCTGAGCATGGGAAACCAGAATTTCTTTTAAACTGCATATGAATCTTCGGGAAAGGCAAAGAGAAAGAGGCATGTATAGTATCTACAAGGTGGGCCCCCAGAGTCAACTCCATTGGTGGGCCCCCAGAGTCAACTCCAGGTGGACCCTCGTAGTCAACTCCAATGATGGGCCCTCCTGATCAACTTCACTGATGGGCCCCAGAATGAAATTCCACTGGTGGCCCTTTGGTACCCCAGAACGACACTGCATAGTACCCAAATAAAACCACCTTAAAAATACCCTTCACATAATCCTTTACTTTTCAACACAGGTGGCAACACTTCATTATGTTTCTTATCTGTTTCTCACATTCTGTCCATGCTAAAGTTCCATCACGAGGGGCATTCTCTGTGTCTGGAGGAAAGAAAGTTTCACCATCAGATGAGGATTCTTTACTGTAACAGTGGTGAGACTATGGAATTCACTACCACAAGAGATTGTGATGGTGGATTCATTGACCACGTTCCAGAAAAGTTTAGTTGCCTTTCTTGAAAAATATAACATCACAGGTTATGGGAACTAGATTCTGGAGATAGGACCTTGATCAATGGATTATTCCGATTGCAATGTTTGGAGTTGAGAAGGAATTTGTCCTCTTGTATGGGACAATTGCCATCTGCCTCCGAGTGGGGTTTGCCTTTCTCTGTATAAACACTGTAGGATTATTGGTTGGACTCAATGGACCTGTGTCTTTTTCCAACCTTATTTAATAAGTTTTATATGGCAAGTTTTATATCTGCATCTGAAGTTCCGTTCGGAGCCTCCACCGCACATGTGGAACCAGATCCATTTCACAACAGACACCAGTGGAACCTCATGGATCTCACTGACTGCAATGGGTTCCACAGGATTTTTGTCGAGGTGTCTATTGTCTTAACGGAAAAAGTGCAGCAGGCTGTGCTATTTTTTTCCATCATTTTTAATGGAATCTATACAAACATAAGTTCTATGCTCCACTGACGAGGGACAAATACCCTAAAACAGCTGTTTGCAGATGAACTTAACTGGTTTGGCTCAAATCAGTTTCACATTGCAAGGCTCCTGCGAGCTACATGTGGTTTGAGGATAACAACAACCAAAGGAGTGTGCTGTAGCGCTCCTCTGCACATTTCCCATAACCCTTTACTTTATGCAAAATAGTCACTGAGGTCTGAAATGCAAGTATATATTCAAACCGACCAATTTATTGCTCCCCCCAAAGAAAGATTTTCCCCCTTCTAATGGAATCTGTGACAGAGATTTTGAATGGAAATTCTGATTCAGGTGTGAACATGGCTTCACAAGGTATTTCAAACTCCAAATTAGTGCCATCTATAAGATTTTAGAAAAAGTATAATTAAACAATGGTACTGCAGAGCATTACACCAGCGCCACCTTGGATTTACCAACCATTTTATTTTTGCCACAAGAATATCCTGTTGGTGGGTGTTGACCACTAGGTGGCAGCCATGTGCAGATAACCAGCAACTAACGGACGCTCTGCTACATACCCAGTTTTCCACTACATACAGCTGCAGGTTGCCTGGTATTGAACCATGTGCTTCAAATGATAAAGCCTTTGATTACAGTAGTTATGCAGCACAAAACTGCAGAATAATGGGGCCAAGTATGCCTGCTGCTTAAGACTTTTTTTTTTTTTTACATCCAATAAAAAAAGTGAAAATAGTTGTAAGATCTGTCATACACAGGCAAAATCAATATATCACATTTTATATTACCAGCACGGTTATCTGGCTACAGGTTTACTGTGAGTGGAGAATTGTTTGCATTTATCATGTATATTTCCGTAAAACAATCAGTTCTAACCAGTCCTGGATTTGCAGCTATTGGATCTGCACCAACTACCACTAGGGCGACATGTCCCAATACGACTGCGCCATTATTTGGTGTATTTTGTGCAAAAAAAACTCTTGACGTCCTATTCGTTATATTAATGAACTGTAATACACCAAAACGCCAGGCAGGCGCCTCAAATATGCTAGCAATGATACGATATGCGCCTAGATTTTGTAATGCACCTGGATAGGCGCATTAATTTTACTATGCATGGTAGACCAGACGGCAAAATTTTTTAAAAGGATCGTTCATTCTGGTGCACTACACTCTGATTGAATGCACCTCAAAACTGCCGTGCCGTCGGCACTTTTCGGACATGTCTCCCCTAGCTTTGATTCTGTTACCTCGATCTACACAGCAGACTTAGTGGACCTATGCCTTTTTTTCAGCATTATCAACAATGTAACTATGAGATAATGTTCGATCATTTCTAATAAAACATTTTTGGGACAACTAATTATTTGGGCTATAATGTATGTACAGTGGTCACTTAAGATACAATGGATACAATATTTTTAATATACAATGGTCTTCCCTAGGACGTTATATCTCAACACACAGTGTCACAGACACTGCTCATCTGCGTCTCATGTCATAGACTGAAACATTCAACAAATTATCATGAATATTTTACTTGTAAAACCTCTGCATTAGTGTAATGCGTGCAGTGATTGGCGGTTTAGTAGCGCCCCTCTACAGTACACTGCGGTACTACATGTCCTGTACTGCTCTTTACATGGATGAGCAGCTCCTTTGGGCACCAGGTGAGGACCTCATTTTCTTTTTTTCTGTTACATTGTGTATAAAGTACAAGACCCAAAGAAGCTCCTGTCCTCTTAACAGAAAGTGATTTCCAGCTTCCACATCTCCTTGACTGTTACAGTAAGGACCTGCTTTATCTTGATAAATTATCTGGTTAATTTTCTTTCATTTTCATTTTTCATTACGTCGAATGACATTTTTGGGGCCTCTGAATCAATAACCAGATTTACATAGTTATGGTTTTAACATACAATAGAATCACATAACATCTAACTTCTTTTTTTCAAAATGACCAACAGGCTAGCGCCCTGTTAGACGAAACCTTCTCACGTTTCACTATACATCCATATACATATTACACAGCTTTCATACACTTTTAAATTTTCCGAATTCTTTCTTCTTCTTCACACTTCTCTATTTAAAATCAGAATTCAATATACATATTCCAGCACAAAGTCCTTGCAATTTATATAAACACATATAAACAAAGTATAAAAACCTGTGGTTAGTAGCCGATAAGTTCAGAGCCCATGTTTCCATATATCAACACGCAATTCCTGTGTCATATTAATGTTGTATATTGAGGGACCACTGTACAAAGCATTTATCCTTGTAGGAATGCAACAATAGGGTCATATACAAAAATGCCTCTTTAAGGGATATTCCCGTTTCACTAGCTTTAAACATGTAGGCAGAGGTAAATAAAGACTATTTTGAAATACATTTCTGTTCTGATTTTGCTTCTCTTTAGAATTAGAACTAGATCTTATCTTCTGGTTTTGAACACTGTTTTCCTTATTACCAGCCACCTCTCTCTGCTCCTACAGGCTACAGCAGTGGTCAAGATGATGACTCACTCCTTGCTGTGTTCCTTATCTTCAAAGACTGAAGCTTGTTTACATTACTTACTGACCAGCTTTCACCCTTTAGAGCTCTGTAACCTCATCCTCCAGCACTCAAGTCACTCTAAGGCTATGTCTACACAGCACTGTTAAAATGCTGTCCAAAATTCACTGTATGTTGAATGTGCGGTAATCCGACAGTATGGGTATGTTCACAAGGCTTATAGTATGTGCCGCAATACACCGTGTGTTTTGGAACCATGTGCTGATCAGCCTGCCCCGGCCCCATTGACATGTCAATTCTCCCCCCGCGTGTGCAATACGATTGTATTGTACGCGTGGGTAGATGACGCGTAATGCATAGCTCTCTACGAGAACTATGAATTATCGTAATTGTGGCACATATAAAGCGCAATACGTGACGAAATGCAAGCCAAAATACGCAGCAATTTAAACCGTGTGAACATACCCTAATTCGGCGGAAGATCTGGCAGGTTTCAAAATCTGCCGGAATGTGGCAGATTTCAAAATCGACCGGTAAAACTGTGCTGTGTAGTCTACAGCATGGATTTTTTATTGCATTCTATGTGGCATAGGCTACAGTCAGATTTTCGGCGGACTCTAAATACTGAATCCGCCGAAAATCTAACCAAAAACCTGTGCTGTGAAGACATAGCCTAAGGGTAGGCTCATGCGACGGCTTTCTTTCCTCGTTAAAAAATTCTGCGCTTGCTTACGCGTCTTAGGTGCAGCCATCCTTAATCATCCCCTAGAAAATTGTGGATGCAACTTCCTTGAAGCATATTAGCATATCCTATAAGAATTAACAAATAATAAAATGTGACACAATAGAAACATATATGACTTAGAACATTATTGATATAGCACAAAATCAAATCTGTTCTATGATTGAGACCATTTGGATGACCAGGTTTCAAAAGAAATGTCCAAAATGTTTAATGATTGTGATTGCGCCTGAAACGCGTAAGCCATTTTCTTTTTGTGTACCATGTTTGTCATAGATTCATAATAAGACCGCTACATTTTTACGGAAGCTGGAAAATTTTCTACTTTTTTTATTGGATTGTTGTGCATCATCTGAGTGCTTCTGTGCTTTAATGGGTGAGCTGGTTTATCATTTTCATGTATCCCTGGCTGGTGGATGCTCTGGGGTCAGAGATAGGGTTTCCACTGGAGTAGATTGGTTCTTGTGGGTTTCAGGGCAATAACCAGTGGGGAGGCTGGGCTTAAAATCCTTGTCTCCCTCCCTTCGCCCACATTTTCCCTACCCTTGGTTGAACTTGATGGACACGTGTCTTTTTTTTTCAACTGTACTAACTATGTAACTATGTAAAAACTATGTAAAAACTAGCCCGCAAAAAACAAGCCCTCCCTCAGGTCCAGAAATAAAAAAGTAAAAAGGTTATTCTTTGCAGAAACTGGTAATGCAGTGCAAATTTAAAAAATAGAGAACGTTTTTCTTTCTTTTTTTAATGAAAACTCTACTAATTTGGTATCACAGGAATTGAACCCACCTGCAAAATACAGTTAACATGTCATTTATACTGAACAGTGAATTCCATAAAAATGAAACCCTGCAATTATGTTTTTTTTTTACATTCTGCTTAGAATTTATTTGGGGTTTCCCAGTCATTATTTTGTACGGTTAAAGTCACCAGTAAACAATACATCTAGTCCAGCAACAAAACAAGTCCTCATAAGGCTAAATAAATAGAAAAATAAAAAATGTTAGGGCCCTTGGAAGACAGGCCAAAAATAGGTTGTGCGGGAAGGGATTAACGTTATTAATGATCATTGTTTGTGTGGGTATGTATAGGAAGGTTGTATGTTTCCATTTTTGTATACAACCAGTCTTTTGTTTTCTGCTGATGTAGAGCATCACAGTAGTTAGAGATGTGTATATTTGAAAAGCAGGGAGCCAGTCCCTTTTTTTTTTTTTAAATAAAAAAAAAGGTTAAGAGGCAATCAATGTGGTAATCATTATAGCTATTTCTTTAAGAGCTCTAAGGTTGACCATATTGATTGTCACGTAGCTTACCAAGATGCAAATATAACTGAAGAATGACTAAATAGAATGTGACAGAAGAGGATAACACAAGGACTTATCTTACTGATGATTTTTGTTGTTGTTTTTATATCATCAATCTAGATGGTCCTCTATTGACGTGCTCTTGGAAAGATGTCTCGAGATACTGCCATCTATGCACATTCCCTGTAACTGTATCATACTAGCCAAACTCCTCTGAAAGGGTCACACTGAGGCAGTGCAATGAAAGTCTCCAGATTGCTTATATGGGTAAGTTTAGAAAAGTTGCTCATCTGGTCTAAAGATCTACATAGTGTCAACTGAAAGAGCATCACGATTTCTTGGGCAACAAATATATAACATTCCTCTCATTTGAGTATTTTATCTCACTTGTGTATTCACTGGAGCAAGCAAGAAGGCAAAGCTGGTTTTGATGTATCCTGTAAAATTGCTTTAATGGGACAACTATAGCAAGAGCTCTGACAGTCAGCACATAATTTAGTTTTAAATTCTATATAATGTGAGGTATTTCCAAATCTAAATAATTAAAGCGGTTGTCCACTTCATAAAAAATTACTTCAATACATCTGAGGCCCCCAGTACAGTAACAGAAGTTATACTTGCCTCCCTCTGGTCCCCTATTCCAGCGGTGCATCGCTGTGACACGCCGTCACTTCTGAACTGGGACGTCACAGCTGCAGCCCCTTATTGGCTGCAGTGGTCACTTGCTGCTTATATACTTTGCTGTTGTGAAATGAACAGCTTTGAACGTTGATGTAATTATAGGCATGTGACCAATAGAACTGGGGACCGGGAGAAGGTAAGAATAAGTTTTTTATTTTTATTTTTTTTTATTTTACTGGGGGCCTGCGACCTATTGAAGTGTTTTTTTATGAGGTGAACAACCTGTTTAACAAGCGCTGTTTGATGTATTTAACTATCATGAACAGGTGTTACTTCCTACTTTATGATGGATATATATGTTGCATGATCCCAGGTTACAAATGTTGTACCCAGGTTATTAGCGGCAGGAGCATCATACTGATACTCTAAGGCCTCGTTCACACGGCTTATTTTGCCGCGGATTGGCGCCGTACTGCGCGCCGGATTTGCGCTGCAGTACGGCGCCAATCCGTCGGAGTCATTACGGTAATTCACCGTTCTCATAGAGAACAGTGGATTCCGTCGCTCCTCCTCGCTCGGCGAATCCGCCGCGGGGGGAGAAAGTGACATGCACATTATCCAGGCGCAATACGCACCGTAGATAATGCATTGTCTATGGGCCGAGGAGCGGCGCCCCCGCCGCGCTCCGGCCCCGCCCCACCCCTTATTCACGACGGATTTGTGAGCGCACAAATCCGTCGTGAATAAGCCGTGTGAACACGGCCTGAGGGGGCACCTACGATAACAGACTCTGATCCCGACAGCTAAGCTTCTTAGATGCCAGTCAAAAGCAACCATGGTATTTAAGTGAAAGGGGATCCTTTTACCAGCCAATCACACCTCCTTCTTCCCTGTGACACAATTGTAGGATGCCAATGGGCTGGTGTGGCAGTCAAGGGCTTTATAAAGACCCCAGATCTGCCATTTTAGTACACCTATTATGGCATTTGGTACTACTATTATGACCTGCCAGCGCTAAGACCGAAAAGATTTAGGCTGACGGGCATAATGCAATACAATTCAGAAGTATTGTAGTGTATCATATTAGGAATCAAGTGATCACATAGTCACCTTACCTAGTGGGACTACAAAAATTAAATAAAAATTGTATAATAAAATACTGAAAAAAAAAAATGGTTTCTATATTATAAATAAAAAAAAAAATCAAAACCTACATATACGTCCTGTAGCTACATCAATAATGACGTGAACAATAAAATTATGACAATTAACCAAGAAAAAACAAGAATTCCTTTTTTTTTATCCATCCCACCTCCCAAAAACAGAATAAAATGTGAATAAAAAGCCATTGGTTTCCAAAATGGTATCAATTAATACAACAGCTTATCCCACAAAAAAAACAAGCCATCACAAAGCTCTACAGACCGAAAAATAAAAACCACCACATATACTTGAGCTGACCCAAATGTAACCGAGGCACCTACTTTTGCCACAAAAAACTTGGAAAAAACTCGAGTATAAGCCTAGGGTGGAAAAGGCAGTGGCTACTGGTAAATTTCAAAAATAAAAATGGATACCAATTAAATTACATAGGCAGGTATAGGCAGTTTAATAACCCCATAGGCAAGTATAGGCAGGTATAGGCAGTTATAGGCAGGTATATGTCCCCCATAGGCAGGTATATGACCCCCATAGCATGTATAGGCAGGTATATGTCCTCAATAGCAGGAATAGGCAGTTATAGGCAGGTATATGTCCCCCCGTTGGTAGGTATAGGCAGGTATATACAGTATCCCCCCCCCCACATGTCTACCTTCAACTGTCCTCCCATCTATCCTCTAACTCTCTTCTTGACCCACTGCAATCTGGTTTCCGATCCCATCACTCTACAGAAACCGCCCTAACCAAGGTCACCAACAACCTAGTAACTGCTAAAGACTTACGGCACTACTCTGTGTTTCTCCTCTTAGACCTGCCCTCTGCCTTGGACACTTTTGACAATTCCCTCCTGCTACAAATCCTCTCATCCCTCAGCATCACGGACTCAGCCCTTTCCTGGATCTCCTCATACCTCATTGATCGGACATTCAGTGTCTCTCACTCTCGCACCACCTCCTCCTCTCGCCATCTCTGTATGGTTGTCTCTCAGGGGTCAGTCCTGGGGCCCTTACTATTCTCTATCTACAGTCTTGGTCAGCTCATAGCATCACATGGGTTTCAATACCACCTGTATGCTGATGACACCCAACTTTACATCTCCGGCCCAGACATTAAGGGTGACATGTATGATCGGGAGTTGCGCCTGTTTTCTGCCGAAAACTGCGGCTCACCGATTCGAATCCTCTGTCGGACGCAGTGTTGCGATGTTAGAAAAGTTTCCCCTTGGAAAATGCGAATTAAAACATAAGCGTTCGTAAATTGGCGGTATAGGCGCTTCTAGGAGCACGTGACCCATTCGAAAACTACTGAGGCATTGCCATATCGGTGCAAAGGCGGCGTTCAATACGTACAAAGGCAGAAACTAGTTTGATTTGGTTGAGCTAGCGGAGGTGGCGAATCAAGCGAGAGCTATTTGGAATGTAGTCAATGAGAGTTCTAGGTCAATGAAACTCTCAGCTCTCGCTGCCGTGCGGACATGGAGTATGATTAAAAACTCGTTTTTATTAAGTGTAAAACATTCATGAAAAAGAGCTGAAACCTTCTAAAACATACATCAATAAATCCCTAACAACGTTTTGTCGCCGACACCGGCGCTGCATCAGAATTGGGAAAAGAAAACTGCGGGGAAATCATTTAATTAAATTTTTTAAAGCGCTTCTCTTTGGGTCGCATAAACCAGCCAATCAGAATGGGAGCAACAGTGACCATTAAAAAACATGGAGTAGTATTGACCAATAAATAAAAAAGGCGGGACAGTTCAAAATACAGAAAAAAAAGGAGAAAAGAGCTTTTTGGGGAGCTAGAGGGGGTTTGGCAAAACCCGGAATCAGAGCGCGAGTTTATTTTTCCTTTGTAGTCAATGGAGAGATGGGGCAATGAAATCTGGCTCTCAGCTCCGGGGGCCCTGGAGTATGATTAAAAAAAACTCGTTTTTTAAGTGTAAAAATTCTCAAAAAAAGAGCTACAACCTTCTAAAAACATACATCAATCAATCCCTAAAAAAGGGGTTTGTCGCCGAGACCGGCGCTGCATCAGGATTTGGGATATTGAGAACTGCCGGGAAATACAGTAATTAAAATTCTGTAAGCTCTTCTCATTGGTCGGCAGAAACCAGCCAATCAGAATAGGAGCGACAGTGACCCATTATAACCTATGGAGTAGTGTTGACCAATCAAATGAAAAGGAGGGACAGTTCAAAATACAGTAAAAAAGGCAGAAAAGAGCTGATTGGTTGAGCCCAGGCAGCAGATATGAATCCACCAATCATATGTAGTGCGTCGATTTTGAGTGTAGCAGGAAGGGCGCGAGAGAAGGGCGCCCTTAAAATTATTACTGTCTATGGGAAATATTCTAGTACTGTGATTGGTTGGGGGGAAGAGGGGCTCGTCCTGCTTAGCCAATCAGCGGCTGAGCTACCTTCTCATAGAGTTCTATGGGGAAAAGAAATGCAGAGCGAGCTCTGTTTGTGATTGGCTAATTTAAAAGAGGCGCAGTTATTTGGGCCAATGGGAGAGCGAGCGACGCTCTTATGGGTTTTCTAATGCAATCTATAATAAAACTGTACATGGCCGAAATCAAATGATAAGACTCAAGAAGTTGTATCGATCTCTGTATAAAATGAACAATAATATGGGTGTAACAAAAATAAACTAATAAATATTAATTCAATAAATTCATTTTTATTTCTTTATTTCGTTAGCCAATGATCAATAATATGGGGCTAACGAAAATAAAGAAATAAAAATGAATTCATTGAATTAATATTTATTAGTTTATTTTCGTTACCCCCATATTATTGTTCATTTTATATAGAGATCGGCACAACTTCGCGAGTCATCATTTTATTTCTGCCATGTACAGTTTTTTTATAGATTGCATTAGAAAACCCATAAGAGCGTCGCTCGCTCTCCCATTGGCCCAAGTAATCGCGCCTCTTTTAACTTTGCCAATCACAAACAGAGCTCGCTCTGGGATTTCTTTCCCCATAGAACTCTATGAGATAAGTTAGCTCAGCCGCTGATTGGCTAGCAGGACGAGCCCCTCTTCCCCCCCAACCAATCACAGTAACTAGAATATTTCCATAGACAATAATAACTTTTAGGGCCCTTCTATCGCGCCCTTCTTGCTCCACTCAAAATAGACGCACTAAAATTTGATTGGTGGATTCATATCTGCCGCCTGGGCTCAACCAATCAGCTCTTTCTGCCTTTTTTTTACTGTATTTTGAACTGTCCCTCCTTTTCATTTGATTGGTCAACAGTACTCCATAGGTAATAATGGGTCACTGTCGCTCCTATTCTGATTGGCTGGTTTCTGACGACCAATGAGAAGAGCTTACAGAATTTGAATTACTGTATTTCCCGGCAATTTACAATATCCCAATTCCTGATGTAGCGCCGGTGACGGCGGCAAACGCGTTGTTAGGGATTTGATTGATGTTTATAGAAGGTTTTAGCTCTTTTTCAGATAATATTTTACACCTAATAAAAACGATTTTTTTTAATCATACTCCATGCCTCACGGAACTGAGAGCTGAGATTTCATTGCTCCTATCTCTCCATTGACTACAATGGGACAAAGTAGCTCGCACTCTGATTGGCGGGGATAGCCAAGCCCCCACTAGCTCAACCAATCAGCTCTTTTCAGCCATTTTTACTGGATTTTGAACTGTCCCGCCTTTTCATGTGATTGGTCAATACTTCTCCATAGGTTATAATGGGTCACTGTCGCTCCTATTCTGATTGGCTGGTTTATGCCAACAAATGAGAAGAGCTTAAAGTATTTGAATTACTGTATTTCCCGGCATTTTCTAATATCCCAATACCTGATGTTGCGCCGGTGACGGCGACAAACGCGTTGTTATTGATTTTATTTCTGTATGTTTTTAGAAGGTTTTAGCTCTTATACAGAGAATGTTTTACACTTAATAAAAACGATTTATTTACTAATACTCCATGCCTCACGGCGAAGAGATTTCAGTGCTCCGATCTGTCCAAAGATTACAATGGGACAAAGTAGCTCGCGCTCTGATTGGCCGGGATAGCCAAGCCCCCGCTAGCTCAACCAATCAGCTCTTTTCAGCCTATTTTTACTGGATATTGACCCGTCCCGCCTTTTCATGTGATTGGTCAATACTACTCCATAGATTATAATAGGTCACTGTCGCTCCTATTCTGATTGGCTGGTTTATGCCGACCAATGAGAAGCGCTTGCAGAATTTGAATTACTGTATTTCCCGGCAAATTTCTATATCCAAATTCCTGATGTTGCGCCGTTATTGATTTTTTGTTAGTGAATTTATTTATGTATTTTTTTTTAGAACGTTCGAGCTCTTTTTCAGATAATGTTTTACACCTAATAAAAATGATTTTTTTGATTCATACTCCATGCCTCACGGAGCTGAGATTTATTTCTTGAGCGATCTTATATATTTTCACTTAAATTTTTAATGATCCACTTTTTCACTGCATTTAATCGTTTTTGGACAGCTTTGATTTTTCACTTTATTCATTCATTCATTCATTTGAAAGACAATTCTTTTTGCTATTCACTAACATGTTTAATGATTTCTCGCGGTTTTCCAGCCTGTCTCGAATCGGAATACATGTTAGGCACAGTCTCACACACTGGCGAGGCGCGGTGGACTTTACACCACATGTATGAGCGCAGCTCGGGCGCCGACATACATGAGACGCAGCTTTCGCTTGAAATCGGGCAAAAAGCGTGTGCTCCGACGCGCCGAGATTTATACGTGTCGACCTAACTCTCTACTGTCCAAGATCCCAGATTGTCTGTTGTCCAAATACTCCTTCTTCTCCTCCCGTCTCCTAAAACTTAATGTAGAGAAAACCGAATTCATTAACTTTCCACCTTCCCACTCCATCCCTCCACCTGATCTCTCAATCATAGTCAATGGCTCTACACTCTCACCGGTTCCGCAAGTCCGCTGCCTTGGGATAACACTTGACTTCACTTTGTCCTTCAAACCCCAAATCCAAATGTTCACCTCTGCCTGCCGCCTCCACCTGAAAAATATTTCACGAATCCGCTCATTCCTTAACCCTGATTCTACAAAAATGCTGGTCCATGCCCTTGTCATCTCCCACCTAGACTACTGCAACATCCTTCTCTGCAGCCTCCCGTTTAGCACTCCCCTTCAATCCATCCTCAACTCTGCTACCCATCTTATTCACCTCTCTCCTCGCTACTCCTATGCCTCTGCCAATCCCTGCACTGGCTACCCATTGCCCAGTGCATTAATTTCAAGTTACTAACCATGACCCACAAGGCTCTCCATAACCTCTCTCCTTCTTATTTCTCTGCCTTAATCTCCAGATATCTTCCCTCTCGCAATCTCCGCTCCTCACAGGACCTTCTTCTCTGCTCTCCTCTTGTCAGCTCCTTACACAATCATCTCCAAGATTTCTCTCGTGCCTCCACCATACTCTGGAACTCACTGCCCCAACACATCAGACTCTCCCCCACTTTCACCAGCTTCAAAAGAAACCTGAAAACCTATCTCTTCAGGATAGCCTACAACCTAGAATAACCCCGCTGTCACTACACCCTCCACAAACATTCTGCCCCTCACCTCCTGTCTCTTTCCCCTTTCCTTGTAGATTGTAAGCCTTCACGGGCAGGGTTCTCTCTCCCTCTGTACCTGTTGTTAGTCACAGATTGTCACTATTGTAATTGTTTGACTTATGTTATATATGTACGGGCTTGTTCACATGGAGCATACACTCCGTGTTACAAGCGCTTTTAGGATCCGTCTTGGGGTCCGCTCTGTCGGTCCCCAAGATGGATCTAAACAATTAGCAGTGACTTTATCACTACTCGCTATTAGGAAGACGCAGCGGCGTTCAGATGAGGGATCGCCGCTGCATGTTTCAAAAGTGCAGCTCGGCTGCATCTTGAAAAGTATTGCATGTAAACTCCGTGTGAACAAGCCCTAAACCCCTGAATGTACAGCGCCCTGAAATCAATGGCGCTATAAAATAAATAATACTAATAATAGGCAGGTATATGTCTCCCACAGGCAGGTATATATCCCCTATAGGCAGGTATAGGCAGATATAGGCAGTTATAGGCTGGTCTATGTCTCCCCATAGGCAGGTCTATGTCACCGTATAGGCAGTTATAGGCAGGTATATGTCCCTCTGTAGGCAAGTATATGTCCCCCTAAAGGCAGATATAGGCAGTTATAGGCAGGTATATGTCCCACATAGGCAGGGTTTGTTAAAAAAATAAAAAATACAAGTACTCACCTTTCCTGCTGCTTCGATGTGCTCAGTCTTCTGGCCCAGGTGGCGAAATGTCATCAGGCCACGCAGGCAGCGTGATGACACTCGTGCTGCCTGTGCCGGATACTCCGGAAGATCACAAGGCTGCTTGCAGCCTTCCGAAGTCCTATTGTGGTGCAGAAAGTGCTCGCTCTGCTCCGCAATAGTGTCTTCAGCTGTAAGTGCTCCCGGGAGTTGCTTGCAGCTAAAGAGATCGCCGCCGGCGCCCGGGACATGGCATTCTTAGTTCACACGTTTTGATCACAAAATGCTTAAGCACCCACGAACTGGTTATCGGGCATGTGTTAGTGGTCGTTGAGGAGGGAGTTCTAGCTGATGGGAGATTTGGTTTGGTGGCCGGGTGAGTGGATATAGGGTGGGGTTAGATAGAGGCAATTAGAGGAGTTTGAGGAACCGACGGTGGGGGGTGGTGTTCAGTTGGTAGGGGAGAAAAATTGGGGGTAGGGTGATGTGTAGTGGTTTTTACCTAAGGTGGTATTCATTTTTATTTTTTTGCTTTTTACTTATACCTTTTTTGTTTTTAGTAGTTACTTCTTTATTCCAGTTTGTTAGCCAGCAGATGGTGTGCACTGATATTGGAGTGCGTGTATATACATATGCCGCAGCCAACCAGTGGCACCCAGGTTCACATTGTGTTTTTCAGAAATGTTTTTTTGTGCAGAACTATACGTTGTATTTGGCTATATTGATTTTAAACTATATAGGGCGGAATGGATGCTCCATTTTGGTCTCTTGCAACCGCCCACTTCCACAGGTTGTTATATCAGTGCAGTATGCTTGTAGGGTTGGTGCTTTTTTTATTTTTCTCTCTGGATTATGGAGGTCAGTTGACCCTATGAGAAGTCTGAATTTGACTCTAGTGAGAGGTAAGAATACAGTAGAACCACCCGCCTTGAGATCCCGTTGTAAGCCGGGGGGTGGCTTAAGCATTTTTTGATCAAAACGTGTGAACTAAGAATCTCAAAGTTTTTTCATGTATTGTAGATAGCATAAATGCTTCTTTGTATAGCACATTATTTGCAGTGACCCATAAAATTATGATAACGTCATTTATACCAAATGATGAACCTCATAAAAACTAAACCCCTCCTAAAGATACATTGGTTTTTTAAATCTTTTGGACAAAAAATTATAAAAGAATTTTACATTTATTATATGTATCCCAAAAATCTGCCATAAAAAAACTTGTTCTGTAAAAAAAACAAGCTTGCATACAGCTTAGTTGACATAAATATTAAAAAACTGCAGCTCTTGGAACAATGAGGTTATGATTTTATGTGTTACTTTTACAGCTATTCAGGGAAATTGGACTTTGTTGACATGCCCATGGAGGTTTCTGACTATACACCTCCATATGGAAGGCTACAACCTGTGGAGGGCCGTCAGAGAGGTTCCTCATCACTGTGCACTGAATTTTAGCCACAGACAAATTAACCATTTTATTATTTATTCCAGGTTTTGGTCTTATAACCAGATTCAATAATTTTCTTTTTACCTATTTTGTGCATCTCCAATTCTGGGTTAGTAAATCTGCCATATCTACAACTGTGGGGACTAAATACTACATATCTGGAAGTATTAGCTGCCCTCTGTGATGCCCCTACTGACCCAGGAGATTTGATTGAGTGGAAGAAGGCTGTAAAGGCCTTTTAGGCAGGGCTGTGGAGTCGGAGTCGTGGAGTCGGAGTCGGTGGCTATTTTGCAGGAGTCGGAGTCGTCATAAAATGAACCGTCTCCCAAAATATATAATAAGTTGGTCAGTTAGTTCGATGCAAAGAGCAAGAGGAATTGGGTCCGGCCAGTGCTACTGCTCTCATATCTTCAGCCTCATCACATGAGGAGTGTAATTGATGACATGGAGCAGGCAAAGCGCTGCCCCAAGGGGAAAGATTCTGCTCCCATGGCAAACAGATTTCATCAAAATTTTTCACCTGTTTTCAAGAAGTAGAAGTCAACCCCTCATCAAAACTGACTGTGGCTGAGGCAATTCCTTTATACCCTGACATTGTTAGAGATGTTGCCCCTGTGGTCACCGCTTTGTCCCCTACCCAAGTTAGTGTAGAGAGGCCGTTCTCTAGCCTGGAAATAATGAGATCAGATGTGAGGTCATGTATGCAGGATCTGATGGAGGCAATACTATCTCTCAGAAAACAAATTCGGACTTCACAAATGTTCCTGTAGTGTTTTGCATATTTACAATTTTTTGTGTCCTAAAGTCATATCCAATAAATATATTTTACACTGACAAGCAAAATGGTAACAATGTTTTAAACTTGTGACTTTCAGGCTCCATATCTCTCCATCCACTACAGATTTGTACATGAGGCTACTGTAATTGTATATACAGTCATCTTACCGATCTTATACATAAATTTGACTTGCAATTATTTAGCATCTGCTTAGTTATAGTTTTGCTCCTAAAAATCAAAGTGTTAATTTTTATTATTTTTTTTAGTATTTTTGGGAAATCAGCTTTTGGTTTTCAATACTGCCCAAATCCTTTGGGCCCTGAATCAGATTCAATCTGATCCCAGTTCCTTCTACACATTCCCAATGTTTGGTGCAGGGCTGGACTTGGATACAAATAAAGCTTTTTCTTCAACTCTACCCACAAGTGTTCAAAAGATCAAAACATTTTTACCCTTTTGTTTGTGTCTGTTGTACCTAAATGGCTTGATTATTGTATCATAAGGTGATAAACAGCCTGATGTTACCACTTTACTACAGTAAGGTTATCACTTAAACATGCGCCATGTATGAGGTAGTCAGGAGTCGGAGTCGGGAGTCGGAGTCGGAGGTTTGGGAAATTGAGGAGTCGGGGCTTCGGATTCCCGACTCCACAGCCCTGGTTTTAGGCAGTAAGTATATAGAATCACATTTCTTCAACTACAGAAAGTACTTTTCATTGGTCCTGAAAGTGTCTGTAAATACTACATATGAGAGTACTGAAATCTAAGTCAGCACATTTCGTAGTACTGGAGACTCCTGATTATTGCCATTGAAATTGGGGTGTTCACTGCTAACAGACCAGATGACTCTTCTTCATCCAAGACCTCTTCCTGGTGCCACACATCCAGTCTTTTTTGTAATGATGTTCGATAAGGCTTTTCCACTGCTTTATGGACAATTTTTTGATCTGAGGCCTAGCTGGGCACAACACTTTGTGAAGTGCACCTTTGGTAAGTGGAGCATCTTCAGCATTTCACTGCAGTTCATATGATCATTAGAGCTGTTTTTTTCACATCTATGTGTGGGACTACGACTGCCCAGACATGGCAGTGGAACTATTGGTAGCTTTCCTTGACCCCACAGGTCAATTGGAGCTTTTATAGGCCATTCAGCCTTCAAATACTACTTTGTGAGTCCTGGAGGTGCTGTGTACTTGTGACATTTAAGCCTCAGTGATGAGCTGCCACACCAGGATGATACATCATTGATCGTCTTCCAGTATTCTGCTGTCTGCTGCATGATAACTCTCCATATGGCTCCTTTCAGCTCCAATCCTTGTAGAGGGTTCCAGCTCCCTAGGGTCCACTGAATCTTCAGGATTGCCTGATGGATTTATGTCCTTGTGGAGTATTAACCCTCATAAACTCAGGCCCTTCCGAATGTCTATACTTGGGGCCTCATGGCATGGGCCTCTGGTCTATTTACTAAGCCCCTTACCCAGAAACATCGGAAAGTGGTGTACTAGCCTGTTTCTTGTCTCCTGTTTAAATGGGGCTACGATCATTCATGGGCTGAACCACTACATGACAGTTTATTTAAATTTCAGGATAAAGGGCTTTTTTGATAAAGTTGGTACATTTTTGGGCTCAGCAATGTGTACTCTATACATATTTATGGTGGTGCTCGTTTTTTATAAAGTAGGGTTACTTTTACATATGTATATTGAGGACATATTTTTTACAGATTTGATTCAATAGACTCATGGTCTATCTTGGATGCTTGGGCATAATATAGAAGCAGAAAAGCACCCATTATACCCGTTACCCCTGTGTGCAATTGAGTTGTATTAAGCTGGCAACACTAATAAAAAAAAAAAAACTGCATAAAAAAACAAGCCAATTTTTCAGAAAATCAAGAAATTATTTTATAAATATAGAAGAATACAAATAAATTAGAAAATTTCTGATTTCTGTAAATTCCCATTTATCCAAAACTTTATTCATCCATTTGAACAGCAGGGCATTTTGCAAGAGTGAGGTGTGATTTATGTGCCTAGAGATAAAACAACTATGCCATATAAACATAGTACAAAGTACAGGCCTGTGTGTGCATGGAACGCTTGCATTGCTAATGACAGCTTTGCAATATTGCAGTGTCATCTGAACCTCATTGTGCTACCATGCCTTTCTGCTCAATTCCTGTAGGTAGAAAAGGACATAATTAAAAACAGTTTTAAACAGCATAATCCTCTCTAATAACCCCCAGTCTGGGCACAGTATGTTGCAGATTATTGATGAGCAATTTTGTTGACAATCGTTATCGGTTAGATAACCGATATTGGCAATTATCATGCCTATAGACGATAATTGCTGATGACCATTAAAGTCTATGGGAGAGCAACAACACCTTCATTCTGACATCAAAACAGGGCTGGAGAAGCTGGAATTAACATCCACAACAGTAACCTGGATATGTGTTACATCTTAGGCAAGACAATTAGGCTATAAAAGTCACAGAAAACAATTCACAAAACATTTACTATAAAATATGTATAACACAATATGTGTACAACTGAGCTCTTAGCACCAAACAGACGCACGGACTGCAATAAGAGTATTTAAATGTTATATGGATTTAATATGGCGGCCTTTGCACCATTGACAACAGGCGCAATTAACTATAAAATATGTATAACACAATTTGCGTACAAGTGAGCTCTTTGCGGCAAACAGACGCACGGACTTCAATAGAACTATTTAAAAGTTATAGGGATAAGTTATGCCGGTTTTGGGAACACTGACACGCAGTGAATGCAATAGAACTGGAAAACTTAAATATATATATAGGACCAAAATCAAGATTCAAATGTAACCGATCACAGGAACAGACTGAATAGGGGTCTTCTCCTATCTCCCCATCAATATACTAGTCAACAAATAGACACTTCAGTCCATTATAGAAAATGCTTTTATGTTACTTTTTCCTTAAATTTCCATCATCCGGAGCACTTTTGGCCATAAATATACAAATGTAGCCAATATGATACAAAAAACCTGTGACAAGTTTATGGCAGTCTCTGCAATCTTTATATAAATATTTCAAAACGTAGCTTTTCCTTGAGAAAGTCCTCCATAGTAATGTGAAGCAATGTGGAGCGAAGTATGCTGTTAGCAACACGAGGACCGCCGTACACCCAACCATGACGTTTCGGAGGTAACTCCTCCTTCCTCAGACAGCATCATCAGGCAGAGTCCTCTCGCTGGAGAGAAGCCAGGTCTATAGCTATAATAGGTCTTAGACCTATCATAGCTGGTAATAATTCTCTCAATAAGAGACTTAGCACTTATGTAGTCAGGCTGTTACAACCCATTGTACAAGCTACGCCGGGTTTTTTAAAAGATACTAAATCTGTCCTAAAAGTTATGGCTAATAAGAAGTGGTCAGAAGAATTTACCTGGGTGGGATGCGATGTAGTTAGCCTTTATTCAAGTATACCCCACGAGATTGCATTAGTGGCTATTTCACATTTTCTTAAACATCACAGCATATACTCTCACAATGTACAGGAGTTTATTGTGCTTGCTATTGAGTATCTTTTGAAAAGTAATTATTTTAAATTTCAAAATGATTATTTTTTGCAACTCATGGGGGCTCCCATGGGCGTTACCTTTTCCCCCACCTTAGCCAATTTGGTTATGGCTTGGGGGGAGGAAATATAATCTTTTTTGGGTAATATTGTTTGGTATGGGTGCTACATCGACAACCTCCTGATCATATGGGGTCGCGATGTAGCGCTCATACAACCCTTTTTTGATTATATAAATTCCAACTCCTATAATCTTCGTTTCACCGGCTCATGGCATAGTGAGGGCATTCCCTTCCTTGATATTTTTCTCAAGGGAGATGTCTCTAGTGGGATGGTGATTACCACCTTATACAGAAAACCTAATTTTGACAATTCAATCTTAAAGGCCAATAGTTGCCACTCGTATAACACCATTAAAGCCATTCCATATGGTAAGTATATGAGAGCCAGGAGAAACTGTACAATAGATAGTGACTAGGAGTAGTGAAAAAATAATTAATAGACTTCGCCTAAGAGGTTATCGTGAACAAGATCTCTTTAAGGCAAAAAGGAAAATCAATAAAAAAAAAACTATTACAATTTCTACAGGATATACCTAAACAAAAAAGTAGGGATTTTTCTGACAAATTAGTGTTTTCCACCAAATATACAAAATTTTTTAGAGAAATTAAGAATATCTTCCGTAAAAATCTCAATATATTGCGTCAAGATACTCTTTTATCTGACATCATAGAGAAGGGGGTAGTATGTGTCCCGAGGAAGGGAGTTACAATTGGCAACATTATTTCACCTAGTGTTCCACATTACATTAGTCCACAGAGAACATGGTTATCCCAGAAGGGGTTTTTCAAATGTGGAGGACCACGATGTAATGTGTGTAAGTATAGTATTAAAACCATTACGTTCAACAATGCTAATTCTACTACAGATTTTCCAGTGAAAAGGTTTCTCAATTGCAATAGTCATCATGCTGTCTATGTAATTGAGTGCACAATTTGTAACAAAAAATATGTAGGCAGCACCATTAGAAAATTAAAGTACGTATAGCCGAACATCTAAATAGTATTAATAAACGACAAGTGCAAGCTTCAGGAGCCGCTAAGCATTTCATTGAACACCATGGTGGGGATATCACTGGTTTTGTGTTCTTTGGGATTGAACTAATATATCGCCCGTACCGTGGGGGGGATTGGACAAAAAAAGTCAGGTTGAGAGAGGCACATTGTATTTTAAATTTAGGTACAAGAATACCAGCAGGTTTAAATTTTAGAACGGATCTATTATATCTTTATTGAATGTAAGGTCAAATATATGTTAAGTTCTATGCCTATCTTTACGTTGTACCTTCCACTAGTGCCTTCGCCTACTCTTTGGTCACGTGATTTGTGATTTTACTTTTTGATTGGTTAGTCATTTGTTTTTAAATGTCTTGTTTGCAATCTGTTAAGTGGCAGTGAACAAGGGCGTTTTAGCGTCTGCTTCACAGTGTGATCTTCCTTACGTGTTGCTGTTTTTACATTGGTTATAATAAAGCTGCGCTTTTACCTTCCATTTTACCGGGCTGAGGTGACTTCCGAGCACAGCGTACCTTGCCGGCTAGCTGTTTCCGGTACACCTGTTGTTGCAATCTATAGCTATAACAATCAGGTCTGTAACTATAGCGACCTGAGGAGCTGATGCAGCCCATACAAGAGGGGATATTTCAGAATAGGTAGGACACTGGTAATGGACACATAGTGCAAAGTGACTTGTTTTTGCAAGATCTTTAACATAAAAGCTATCCTTGTAGTGAGAAAACTCCTTTAAGTCCCAGACTGTATCCTATCGATATACCACTAAAGTTCATTGTGTGAACATCCCCATTAGGCAATGGTCCAGGTTACACATCCCAAAACATGTACTTTTGGTGCAAATCTGTATAAATGCCTTCCCATTTTTGTGTGGTACTAGAGAATAGTTTGTACTTACTGGAACATTTCTTGACTAGTGTGCTTGTAGTATGATGCAAGCACAACAATATTAACATATATTAGTTTCCCCTTTTTAAAAAGTGTTCACAAAATGTTCAACTACTTTTTAAAAACATACAATTTTTTCTCCTCACCTTTCAAGCACCCTAGTTATTTTATTTTTCTATTAATATAGCTATATTAGTGATTTGATTTGTGGGGGGCAATTTGTATTTTTAATGATACAATTTAATGTACCATATACTATATTGAAAAACAAAAAAATGTGTAGGCTGGAATTTAAGAAAAGACTTTACCCTGCAACTTTTATAGGGTTTTACATGCAGTTAAAAGGATTTGTCGCTTTATTTTACACACTGTGAAGTAATATAATATATATATATATATATATATATATATATATATATATATATGTTAAGTGGTGCCCCATCCTCTCTTGCAATGGCTGGCTCTGACCTGACGTTGTCTGTGACTACAGCCTCCCCAGCTCTCTCAGGCTCCCCATCCTTTCTTTGGAGGTATGGTATAAATAACATGTCTTTATCTGAGGGTCAGTAATTTCAATTTTGAAGGTTTTTTTTAAATTATTTTTCATCGACATTATCTGAGATTTTCTTTTTGATGACGACTTGCTTTTTGCAGACTGAAGTGTGGTTTTTTATTGGAAACATTTTCTAATACCTGCCACCTTTTGGTCACGTTTTATTGCAATTTTTGGGGAGGTAAAGTGACCAAACAAAGTGTAATTTTAGAGCTGGGTATTTATAACTGTGTTTTATGGCATACACCATGTGGGTTAAATAAAGTTATATATAAATAGGTCAGACTTTTACAAAAGCAGTGATACGTAGGTGCCCTAGGCCATTGCCTACCTCTGCCTACCCATCGTCCTAGCCCTGTATGTGTATCAGTTGCCCGGGGCCCCGCAAACATTGGGGCCTAAGTGGTCAGAGGTATATCCTGGAAAACTAGGGCGTATGCTTTTGATGCTTGTGTTGTCGCAGCTTATTTAACTATTTGTATGTTGTCAGGATCCACAAACACATAAATATCACTGTGGAACAAGTAGGCATCGACCCCCTAACACACCATGTAATATTATAGGGTACAGGCTGCTTTAGGAAAGAAAAAGAAGCACGCAGCTCACCTCTGCATAAGCAGTCGTGTAGACTCGTGGCAAGTCCGTGCTCTAATCCGCGGTCATGAGTCTAAGGCTATGTCCACACTGCACATGATTACGATCGTATCTCCGGCGCTTTTCGTATTTTAAAAGCGCCGGAGATACGATCGTCAGTGTGGTGCCATAGCCGGCAATAGAAAAGACGAGTTGATGTCTACACAGCTCGTCTTTTCTCTGCCCGTCTTTCGGCAGCGGCGTATTATGCAACATGTTTTATAATACGCCGGTGCTTCTCGTTTTCTTGACGTCTTCCCATACAATGCTATTGTATGGGGGGTGTCGGGAAAACGAGAAGAGGCCGCGGATTTTGCACAAAGCGTGACAAAAGCCGCGGTCCTGCATCAGAGATAGAACGGCCGCTTTAAGGGCCGTTTTTTCTCTGATGCAGTGTAGACATAGCCGAAGACTAAGGACCACACTCGACCTGAAACGCGTCAGCTGGTCACCCCTCTGATCATCCTTTTGCACACGTTGTTTTTTGTGGCTTTCTTTGTGGCTTTTATAACAGATTTTCAATAAACAAGTTTTGGATTTTACAAACATCTTTGCCAGTGCCAATCCATTTTAGCTTCTAGGATTACAGGCTGCTATAGGCCTGTAGCCTACAAGACGTCATAGGAGTGTTCTGACTCAGCACAATCCCCTGGATGAGGCCTGTTTGTCAGGGTAATGGGGAGATGGGTGGCTAGAGGGGTGGTCTGATGTGATGTAATGTTTGGTCATGGTTAGAGGTGTGCCCAGTTGTGATGCCAAGTGTTTGGATAAGGCTAAGTACATTGCTTGCCCCAGGGCCCATAATTATTTTAAGATGGCCTTGAGCTTTGTATGTACTTTTGTAATTGGATGAATTTGTGTGCATTTGTGTATGTACGTGTATACAACTCTCCAGTATAGCTACTAAACATTTCTTTCATATAGGTCTAGCATTAAACGTCTGACCTTGCAACCATGCATCCCTCAGACTATAGAGATGGTTGTATTATGTCGGAGAGGGGGATGGAGTCGTTCCCTGTCGGTGTTGCACCTGCAGAGAACCCTGGGTCTAATTAAGAGGAAATTTTCTCTTGTAAAATGTCAGGATCTGCAGGTTGTGGTCAGTTGCTGCCATCACGTGACCTGTGCTAATGTTCATTAACCATTAATACCTCAGCACTTCACACAACATTATTTATGAGTTTAAAATGGTCTCTTATCATTAGACTCACAGATATGAAATATTAATTTACAGACAGTAACTGGCTGCTCTATGGAACATACCAGGAGAATGCAGTCTGGGAATCTTACCTGTATTGTGTATACACTGCAGATTTTTTTTTTTGCCATACTGAAGCGTTACAAATTGAGAGCCTAGATATTGTGCACTAATACTGTCATCCATATAAACTGAGGCATTGTTTAACCCATTTCCATCCAGAATTTTTGTTTACATCGCACTTCAAGAAGCATAACTATTTTATTTCTCTTTAGCGGACGCATCAATACCAATTATGTGTAACTTTTTTTTTTTTACTTGGAAAATGGCAAAACGGTGGTATATTGGACTTTTACTATTTTTTTTTTTAGTATATTTATTTTAAAACTTTTTCAAAAATGTTTTTACTCTTGTACTTTTATTCCTCCTAGGGTACTTGACCACCAGTGGCCTTGATCACTTTTACACCCTTTTGCATTATATAGATAATGCCGAAGGTTGTACCAAGATGGTAGATCTATTACTTCCTGATTCCTTGAGGGAGGGGATCAGAGTGAGGAATGGTAGGAAGTAATAGAAGCGATTACATGGCAGTTATGAAAGCCTTCAAAGGCTTTCAGCTGCAGTGGAGATATAAGAGTGCAAGTAATGTATGATGCATACAGTAATAAATGTCCCTAAATAAACAATAATACTCCTTATGAAAAAACATACATAATATATAGCATACAAGGAATGTTCAGACATTTGACGCATATTCACATTATGATTTAAATCAGAGTTTGAGGATATACTGAGGTCCTTGCAAGAAATAAAGAGTAACCTATACAACTGACATTTTTGATAGAATTTGTATGAGTTACAAACCAATTACAAATACATCAACAACTGCAAAGCTTCCAAACCAAGTTTTCTGCACAACATAAATACATAATGGATTTACAGGAGTTATAAAGGGGATGGAAACTCAAGGGACAACCAGGTACAGAAGAAGCAGTAGTCAAAGGGGTTGTCTTACTACAAGGATTGCTTTTTACGTTAAAGATATAGCAAAAACAAGTCACTTTGCAATATGTGTCCATTAACAGTATCCTACCTATTCCTAGATATCCCCTCTTGTATAGGCTGCATCAGCTCCTCAGGTCTCTATAGCTACAGACCTGTTTGATCTTACTTTATGGGCTTAGGCACTGGACGCTATAGCTACAGACCTAGTGTCCTCAGCAGCTCATCACTGCAGGCTAGTAGTAGCCAGTAAAGCCGGTAAATTGAGAAAACTGGACTGCGGTAAGATGAATCAATGTAGTGAGAAAACCCCTTTAAAGGGGTTGTCTCACTACAGGCTATTGCATTCATCTGAGCTTTTTCACTACCTTAAAGTTTCAGATCCAGGGGTCGGTCTCTCCTCCTAAGACGGTGGGTCTTCCCTCACTGAGGAGTGGTGATCTCATCACAACCCTCCCTGTTCCTCTTTATTGTGTGAGAAGTGGGAGGGAGTGGATGTCACTGATCTCCAGACCTCCTGCAATGGTCAGTTCTCATGCCTGGAGAGCTGTGGTCGTCACGTCTCTTCATATGAAGTTCTGATGTGGGAGGGTGAGAAGGACCTCCCAAAGCGGAGGACTCACTAGTTGCCACCATGGTCGTTGCTAAATATATGTACTGAAATAGTCACCTCCCTCCAAGGCCCCACAAACAATCCTTGTAACTAGAACAACTGCATTGGTGCAAACAGTTATAGATACAGCCTGAAATGATTAAAAAAATGTGAGAAATGTGTTCTGCTCCCCCCTCTTTTATCAGGCAGAGTGTATAACAGTGTGTTATATGGGTGGTGGGAGCAAAGTGTATAAGTGTGGGTTATATGGGTGGGGGAACAGAGAATGTAAGGGTGTGTTATATTGGTGGGGGGAGCAAAGTGTATAAGGGTAGATTATATAGGTGGAAGAGTAGAGTGTATAAGGGTGTGTTATATTGGTGGGGGGAGCAGAGTGTATAAGGGTGGGTTATGTAGGTGGAGGGGGGTGAATCTAGCAGCTAGATCCTTCACATTAGAGCTGCTACTGTGAGAGGAGCATAGACAAGCAGGGGCAGCCTGTTTCATACAGCTCAGAGGGGAATGAGCCCATGGCAGCCAATCACCGCACAGAGGGTGTGTCCTAACCAGAGGTTGAACTAAATGCAGGCAGCCAATCACAGAAAAGGGGGCGTGTCCCAACCCCAGGTTGCAGAAATAGCTCTAGACAGACACAGATTAGCTAATAGCTGCTATACCTAATGAATTCGGTAATACAAACCAATTGCAAAAGTGCTTATTTTTACTGTCCCCATCATTACAGATATGATGTTTGTAGCGAGAAAACCCAGGGCCACCGTAAAGGCAGTACAGGGGTATTTCTGTACGGGGCCCGGTGAAAAAACGTGAAATAAGGTGGCCCGCTGCAAGCAGGTTGCCTTATTTTACATAGCAGTTACGGAACAGGAGCCTACGCAGCGTGCAAGCGAGCACTGCTGCAGGTATAATCATATATATGGCATGGGGCCCGGCGCTGCTGACAGGGGGGCCCGTGCTCCCTGCCACAGCTGCACTCCGTTACATTTACATACAAGCCTTTTAAACTTGCATCTCCTGAGTGCTGTGGCTGGAGCTGGGCCCTCTTCTCTCTATCTGTGGGCGGAATGACTAATTAAATCAGTGAAGCCCCCCCCCCCGTGGGTGGGGCCTCACTGATTTAAACTGCCCCGTAGCCTGCCATTGGTCAGTACCAGCGCGGCCAGAGAGGGGAGGTGTCGGCAGCTCCGGTTACAGCTCAGGAGACATAAGTATAAAAATCTTGTATGTTACTGTATAGAATCGAGCTGTGACCGGGAACGCAGGCCCTCCCAGCCTTGTTTTTCGTGTGTCTCTGCCTCTGGCCCGCCACTTTGTGTCCCTGCCTCTGGCCCGCCACCTTGTGTCCCTGCCTCTGGCCCACCACCTTGTGTCCCTGACTGCCCCCAGCCTCAGTGTGTCCCTGACTGCCCCCAGCCTCAGTGTGTCCCTGACTCTGGCCCAACGTTGTGTGTGCCTGCCTCCAGCCTGCCGTCGTGTGTGCCTGCCTCCAGCCCGCCGCCGTTTGTCCTTGCCTCCGGTCTGCCGCCGTGTGTCCTTGCCTCCCCCAGCCTCCGTGTGTCCTTGCATTCCCCCAGCCTCCGTGTGTCCTTGCCTCCCCCGAGCCTCAGTGTGTCCCCCGCCTCCGGCCCGCCGCCGTGTGTTCCTGTCTCCACCAGCCCCCGTGTGAAGGGGCCCCATAGTCATGTGTCACTCCCTCTAGCTGTGTGATAGGGCTATCTACGCACCTGTCTAACTACGCACGCCCCTGGCTGCCTGGATACCCACCCACCTACCTCCCGGCTACCCACACACCTACCTCCCTGGCTGCCCAGCTACCCACCCGCCTACCTCCCTGGTTACCTGACTAGCTACCTCTAATGCTAGGGGGCTGAGCTAGGCTGAAAGCTGCGAGACATCAACTGACAATGAGACTTTGGGCGACATGTATGAAAACTGTTTAGGTCTAAAACTGTCTTTGTATCAACTAGTCGGAGCTCCCCTTTCATTTTTTCAGAGCACTCTATGAAATGAAAGGGGAGCTCTGATTGGTTGCTATGGGCAACAAAGACAGTTTTAGACCTAGACAGTTTTCATACATGTGGCCTAGAGATGGGCGAATTTCTCAAAAATTCAATTCACCGAGTTCACCAAATTTTCCAACAAAATTTGTTTCGAACCGAATAAATTCAAGACGAATCGCATTAAAAAAACAGCTATTTCCTGGCTGCAGAGAGCCTCTAGGGTGCTGTAGAACATTGTGCCATGCTTAAATATGCAGAGGGAGTTTGGTTTGGTCTTCATACAATGCTGTGTTTTAGCATGACACGCACATGACTGCCGCCGCTATTAGAATCGCTTCACTCTTCAATTCCTGGGCACTTACGGGGGCAAAACTGACCAAAAAACTGAAGCGGGAATGTAGCCTGACAAAGTCATGGCAGCGCCAGCTGGAAAAAAACAAGCTGAGGGCTAAGATCCTACGATAGCGTCAAAGAACACAGTAGTAGGTTACTGGAGCCACCACAGATCACAGCACAGTAAGGGGACGTCACAGCAGAGGTCACTCCATGAGGCCAGAGTTTTAAACCGTCACAGAATATGACAGAACCTGTTCTGTTAAACGCTGATACATGTAGAGCCCCCTGAATGAGTGGAGAGGGTGTCGGCAGTAATTTTGCGTTGACCTCTCTGATCATTTTGCCCTTCCTTTCATCTGTCAGTGTCCGCTTTCAATCGGTCAATAATCCATCAGTATTGCTAAGGCCAAAAACAAACCGGAGTGGATCCAAAACAGAGATGACCAGTAAATGGGATATTTGCATGTCTTCTGTATCCACTTTTGCTTTTGGCTAGACAATCCTGATCCTTCCCATTCCTTCTGAGAGGTGAAAAGAAGGGGAAAACCAAACATAGTGGCAACGTCATAGAGTGGTGGAGGGTGGAACCAGCATTAGGAAACCACAGGGTGTTCCAGTGAGACAGCGGTCATTTGGCAGCAGTATGAGTAGGCCACAGAGTGGCACAATGACAAATTCTCGAGGTGGCAGCAACATCAGGAGCCAACAAAGTGGCACAATGACACAGTGTGGAGATGACATCAGCAGCAGCATGAGGTCAGCGAGTGGCACAATGACAAATTCTGGAGGTGGCTCCAACATGAGTAGGCCACAGAGTGGCACAATGACAGAGTGTGGAGGTGACGGCAGCAGCATGAGGTCAGAGAGTGGCACAATGACACAGTGTGGAGGTGACGGCATCAACAGCATGAGGTCAGAGAGTGGCACAATGAAAGAGTGTAGAGGTGGGTGGCAATACCAGTCCCTGGGAAAGATGGTGGTAGGCAGATGGAGAAATTGGCAGCAGATGTCTGGCAAAAGGTGGGTGGCGGCATCAGAATAGTGGCTGAGGCAGGTAGTTTGAACCCAGACTCATTTCTCAAAGTTTTGGTGAGGCGTCATGGCTGATGTAATCTGACGCCTAAGGCATTGGTGTGTGGAAATCCTGGCCTATCCACGCCTGATTCATCTTGACAAAGGTCAGTCGCTCCACATTTCCGGTGGACAAATGGGTTCTCCTTGGGGTGGAATGACGTGATTCATCCCATAGTCCTGGCAACTGACGAATAATGTCGCCTCCTCAAACGGCCTCAGCAAGCGGCAGGTGTCTCGCTTGAGCAGCCACTGGCTGACATCAAAGTTACACAGAAGAGTACTCCTGTCCGCCTGGATCATCAAAAAAATCGTTAATTCTCTGTTCATAAAGTCGGTCTAACATGTGCAGGCTGGAATTCCAATGGGTGGAAACATCGCATATCAGCATGTGTTGAGGGAGGCTATTCTGCCGCTGCACCTCGAGGAAGGTGTGCCTGGCTTAGCAGGAATGGATGAAGTGCATGCACAGTTTCCTGGCCATTTTCAGAATCTTCTGAAGATCGGTGGAAGACTTCAGGAACCTTTTCACAACCAGATTGAACACGTGCGCCATGCAGGGCGCATGGACCATCTCTCTTCAGTGCAGCGCGGACACCATGTTCCTACCATTGTCCGTCACCATGGTTCCTATTTGCAGTTGGTGTGGAGAAAGCCACACATCAATTTCTTGCTGCATGACGTGGTGCTGTTCCTCCCCTGTGTGACTTCGTTCGCCGAGGCAAGCCTGGTGTAGCACTGCGTGACACCGCTGTGCCCTACACATGTGGTATGATGGAGCAGCACTTGTGGAGGCTGAGGTGGTGGTGGAGGAAGAGGCGGACATTGGCGCAGGAGCAGCAGTTTGACAACGTGGAGGAGAAAGCGGCGTCTCCTGTCCAAGTTGTTGCTGTAGCTGAGAAGGAAGCACATTCACCTAGTGGGTCGTAAAGGACATGTACTGGCCCTGACCATAGTTACAGCTCCACACATCCGTGCTGCCGTGCACCTTGTAACAAACCAATAAGCTCAAGGACTGGCCCACCTTCTGTTCTACATATTTATGAAGTGCTGGTACTGCCTTTTTGGAAAAGAAATTACGGCCCTTGAATATACATTTCATAGTTTCATAGTTTCATAGTTTGTAAGGCCGAAATAGACAAGACGTCCATTCAGTTCAGCCTGCTGTGCTAAGGTGTTGATCCAGAGGAAGGCAAAAACCCCAATGAGGTATAACCCAATTGTCCTCATTTTAGGGAAAAATTCTTCCCGACTCCAATCGGGCAATCAGAAAAATCCCTGGATCAATGACCCCTTTCCTTAATCCTAGACACTATAACTTTTTTATTTATTACACTCCAGAAATGCATCTAACCATTTTTGAACGGCGTTATTGAATTCACCATGACGAGTCCCTCTGGCAGAGAATTCCATAGTCTCACTGCTCTTAAAGTAAAGAATCCCTTTCTATGTTTATGTAGAAACTTTTGTTCCTCAAGACGTAGAGGATGCCCCCTTGTTCTAATACGCCCTGGGTATAAATAAATCTTGGGAGAGATCTCTATATTGACCTTTGAAAGTATTTAAACAATTTATTTTTGTCCCCCCCAAGCCGTCTTTTTCTCTAACTAAATAACCCTAATCTTGCTAATCTTTCTGGGTACTTAGTCCACCCAGTCCTTTTATTATTTTTGTTGCCCGCCTTTTTACCCGTTCAAGCTTACAATGCCTTTCCTGTGCACTGGTGCCCAAAACTGTACCCCAATATTCCATGTGTGGTCTAACCAGTGACTTGTATAATGGGAGAATAATGTTTTTCCCTGTGCCTCTATGCCCCTTTTATCTACCCCATGATCCTATGAGCCTGGGCAGCCGCTGCCTGACATGGGCTGCGACAGTTAAGTTTACTGTCCACTAGGATTCCCAAGTCCGTCTCCATGTCACTTTTACCCCGTGTTTTTCCATTTAACATGTAATCATGTAATGGTTTTCCTCCCATGTGCATAACCTTGCATTTATCTGTTTAAACCTATCTGCCATTTCCCTGCCCAGGCCTCCAACTTATCCAGATCCCTTTGTAATAACACTTATCCTCTATTGTGTTGATTACGTTACAGAGCTTAGTTTTGTCTGAAAAGATCGATTATTCTACTGTGCAATCCATGTGTAAGATCATTAATGACAATATTTAAAAAGGGAAAAGGCCCCGTACTGACCCTTGTGGTACCCCATAGTAAAAGCGATCCAGTCTGAGTATTTTACCATAATTTTAAAACCTTTGTTTTCTATCAGTGAGCCAGTTGCCAACCCATTTGCACACATTTTCCCCCGTCCAAGCATTCTCATTTTATTTACCAACCTTTTTATGTGGCACGTATCAAATGCTTTAGAAAAACTAGATATATGACATCCAGTGCCTCCCCCGATCCAGTTGCACTGATTTCCTCAAGAAGCTGATGAACTATCTACAGGACCGACCTTCATAAACCATGCTGGAATGGGGTTATAATTTATTTTTAGTGAGTACCCCGGGATAGATCTCTAAAAAACCTTAAAACATTTTACCTACAAAGAGGTTAACTTATGGCCTATTTTCCGGGATCACTTTTTGCCCCTTTTGAATATTGGCACCCATTTGCTTGCCCAACCTTTTGGGGACATACCAGTTATTAACGTCCAAAATTTTAAGAATGGGGGCCTTCTATGACATCATTAATCCCTTAGGACACTGGGTGTATGCCATGCATTCTTCCGGGTAAAACCAAAACTTTTAATTTGGGAGTTTACCCATCCCTCTGTTCAACGGGAAAAAAAAAAAAAAAAAAAAAAAAAAAAAAAAAAAAAAACTCATCCTCCTCGGTAAATAAGGGGAGAAGAAATTGTTTAATGGGTTTGCTTTTTCCTCTCCCCCTCTTTTGTTTTCCCCCTCAGTATTTTTTAAAGGGCCAACATTTTTTTTTAATTTTTTACTATTTATATAAAAAAAAATATTTTGGGTTATTTTTTATTTTCTATTGCAATAGTCTTTCTGTCTCCCAGCTTTGCTCCCTTTATCTTTTTTTTCACATTTTATTTTTTTCCCCTATACTTCTTATGCCTCTTCATAAACCTCCTTTTTTTAGTAGCTGAAACGCTTTATTTTTTTTTTTTTTATGCCTCCTTTACATCCTGTTGATCACTTTGGGGTTTTTTCCTTTTTTAAATTGTTTTTTACCATATGGTAGTCCCTCTCCGGGGGCCCTAAGATGTTTTTAAAGATCTCCCATTTATTTTTGTTCTGTATTTTTAAACCCCTTTGTCCATCAATACGTTTTGCCTCTCTAAGCAGGGTAAAATTACCCTTTTCCCAAATTCAGTGTTTTTGTGGCTCCATGCAAAGACTCTTTTAAAGGGATAAAGGGAAGTTTTTATATTATGGGCACTTTCCCCAGGTGCCCCCAACCCCGAACCTTTGTTTTTTGTCAGGTCTATTAGTCAATATTAAGTTTGAAAGGGGCCTTTTTCCCTATCGGTTCCTCACCATTTGGGAAAGGTAATTATCTTTGTTATAGACAAAAAACCCGTTTCCTTTGTGGGCTAAGGTTTTAGTTCCCGTTTATGTCTGGGTTTTAAATCGCCCAGAATAACAACCTCATTCTGATTAGATGTTCTCTATTTGCTGAGGAAATACTTCTTGGTTTTCCTTTATTTGGAGGCCCATAGCAACCCCCATTAGAAAATTTTTTTCTGTTACTTCCCATGTATATTTTTTTTTTTCCATAGGATTCCACCCGTTTACTACTTGTCCTTATCTTTCCCCCATGTTGGCTTCAGACAGGGGATTTACTAGAGAAGGGCACCCCCCCCCTTTCGGTGTTTATGGCACTTCTAAAAAAACTGTAACCCCGCAAGTTAACCACCCATCGTTCTTTCCGCCATGTCTATTATCCCCCCTATGTCATATTTTTCTTTTGCAATTATTACTTTATTTTTATTTTTTGTTGGTCAGACTCTGGGATTGGTAGCATGCAATTTAGAGATTTCCCGTTTTTATTCCTTTCTCCCGATCTTTTTAACTATTGCTACCCCTTTCCCTCCACTCCCCCCCCTGTTTATTAAATTTCCCAGCTCTCTATCTTCATATCTTGCACGCTTTTTGAGTTTCCCTCCCCCCCTCCCAGTTTAAATATTTTTCAGCTTCCTAGCCATTTTGTCCCCCCAAAACAGTGCACCCCCCCCATTTAGGTGCAGCCCGTCCCTAGCATAGAGCCCCGTAGCCCGGGCGAAGTCAGCCCAGTTCTCCAAAACCCAAATCCCCCCCTTTTTCCCCCCCAATTTTTTTAGCCCCTTTTCACCTCTCTAATCTCCCTCTGCCTCTTGGTGTGGGCCCCTGGAAAGGGAATATTTCTGAAAAATTACCCTGGAGGTCCTTGCTTTAGCTTTTTGCCTAAGTCCGAAATCATTTTTAAAGGGCATTGCGCTCCCGAAATCAAAAGGAAAAATTCCTTGTCTTTGGGTTAGAAAAACTGTGTATTTTACTGAATGTAAAAACGAAACACGCTTAATTAACCCTTAAATATAAATTTCGCTCCGAAATCAACAGGAAAAAATTTTCTGAGTGGCGGTTTAAAAAACTTTTTTTAAATGAATATAAAAGACAAAAACACTTAAATTTCCTTGAATATAAAATTTCGCTCCAGAAAAACAACAGGGGAAAAAAGTCCTGTCTTTGGGGTTTAAAAAAAACATTTAAAATTTTTCTGAATATAAAAGCAGAAACACGCTTAAAAAACCCTTGTATAAATTGCGCTCCCGAAATCGGCAGAAAAATTTCCTCATTTTGATGTTTTTAAAAAAAACGGTATTGTTAGAATTAAAAGCACAAACGCGCTTAAATAACCCTTGGATTTTTTGGCTACAGAAATCACCAGGAAAAATTAAATCGTATGGGGCGTGTAAAAACGCTGTGTATTTTTGAATAAAAAAGCAAAAACGGCTTAAAAAAACCCTTGGTATTCAGGGTCCGAACGACCGATGGCTTTAAAATGTATATCGGGCAGAATTGTACCCACCTGGACTTGAATTACATTCCCCAAAACTGAATCAAAATGAAAACGGAAGGGGGAGCAGTCTTGATAAACGCAGGGGACACCCCCTCCCTCCCAAATCCGTTAAAAACAAATTTTTTTGCGTGAGATCTCTGCAGCAGCGCTGCAATACGGACAACAAAAGCAGTGTAAGGGCGGCCTCGATCCGGATTTATATGTGCGTGACGTCAAAAAACCCCACGGTCTTGATTGGCTTCCTCTCTGCACATGTCATTGGGGGTTGCTTTCTTTTTTCAGAGTTCTCTGCCCCGTGTAAACGCTTCTTTCCCCGCAAATTTAACCATATACTTCGCCTTCGTGCAAAATCAAATTTTTCTGAAATTCAAAACAAATTCCCACTTGTTAGAATGATTCGCCCTCTCTAAGTCCCCCTTTTGTCTTCACTTATTTGACCCCTTTTTACTTCCCCTTTTCCCGGGTCCACTCCGGGTGCTGCCAAGTCTTCCCCTTCCTAAGGCTCTGGTTTATTGTTCTTGTTTAAATTTGGGGGCGAAAAGGAATGAAGCTGTCTTTGGCCCTAACCGTATAAGTTCGGGGCTTACCACTTTTTTTAAAAAACTCCTCTGAAAAACTAACCATAAACTCTCCTCCTCCCCCCAGGTATCTATTTTATATCCCCTTTGGCCACAAAGGGAGTTGCAAGTAACCCCTTCTCTGTTCGGACTAAGTTTGTCTTGTCCTGCACTTCGGCCAGGTAGACTGGGGGGTCGGGGGCCACAGGGGGTGATCTTGGGGGGCCCCCCCCTGTCATGAAAATTTTTACCGGCCTCTGGACATAAATGCGCCCCTTTTACCACTAATACAGTGTGCAAAAAAAGAACTGTATTTTGTAGTACAATGTAGTCACACATAGTCAGTCTAACTATATAGACACACGGCTAAGTGCTCCATCCCAATATCCCCCTCAAACCCCCACCACTAAAAATCCCCCCCACCCACATAAATTTCCCCTCCCCCCCATACAATATCCCCCCCACCCCATACATTTTCCCCCCCACCCCCAACATATCCCTCCACCCAATAAAAATTTCCCCCCCCCCCCCCACATCAATATCCCCCTCCACCCCATACAATATCCCTCAGCCCACATCAATATCCCCCTCCGCCAATCAATTCCCCCCTCCCCCACATAAATTCCCCTCCACCCCCATCAATTCCCCCCCCCACCCACATTTTCAATATCCCCTCAGCCCCATACAATTCCCCCTCCACCCACATACAATATCCCCCTCCCGCCCCATACAATACCCCACCCCCCCACATACAATATCCCCTCCGCCCCCAAAACAATATCCCCTCCACCCCAAAACAATATCCCCTCCCCCATACAAATCCCCCCCCCCCAACAAATTTAAAAATACAATATCCCCCCCCACCCCCTCAATAACAATATTCCCCCTCCCGTTTCAGTTGGTCACGCCCCTCACCTCATTAAAAATAAACACCAGCATGAAAGTAGAAGTGTAACTCCTATCACTAGGGTCAGTTGTTAACTCCACATCTTACGCTAAGGGACTACATGTACACTACCCACTATAACTAAAGCCAATATAACCTACAAACACTGATTTTGGAGAACACTTTGTGGTCCGACAACAGCTCAGGCGTCACATGTATAGGGACTACAGCACTGATCCTCAATATAGAAGTATAAATAACCCACCTGATATTACAGGGGACTCACCAGAGCGTTCCTATGTCTGATGAGTCCACATTCTCTTCATCGCATGTGTCGGTCTTATTTCCTTTTCATTGCATCCGTTCCACTCCGCCATGTGACGTGTCCCGGCCACAGCTCATCCTGCAGAATTTACACATATCTTAGAATCCTCAATTTTCCAGCATCACTTTACCCATCCCTCCTTGTACAAAAACTTCCCTGGGGTGGCTCGAGCGAGGACGAGGGTTACAGAGACATAATTTTAGTGGCTAGTAATAATCCTAAGGGGTATTGGGGTGGTGAGAGGACTCTAACCAATGGAGATAATGCTACAAACTTTGAACTGCTGCCTCTCAATTTATTTACCAGCGTTGGTAGGCAAGGACCTAGGTAGGTAGGCAGAACCATGTGGCAAGGCCCAGTATATAATAGATAGGCCATATTTTTGGTAGATAACACACCTCAGCTGGATATGTTGGTAGGCCCAAGTAAGGACAAATTAAGTAGACCACGGCGTGGGTTAGGTAAATACGATCCCCAAGTAGATAAGTAGGTTAGGCATGTAGGTAGGTGTTGTGTGAGTCTCAGATTACGTAGGCTGGAGGTGTCAGGGCCCCCATTTAGATAGTATGCATGGTAGTCAGGGCCCCCCTTTAGATCTTAGGTAGTCAGGGACACCCCCCGTTTGTATTAGGTAGCCAGGGCCCCCTTTAGTCTCATTTTCTTAGGTAGTCAGGGCCCCCCGTTTGTATTATTAGGTAGCCAGGGCCCCTTTGTTATTAGGGTAGTCAGGGACCCCCGTTTTGTAGTAGGTAGCCAGGGCCCCTGTAGTCCTTTAGGTGTCAGGGCCCACCGTTTGTATTAGGTAGCCAGGCCCCTTTAGTCCATTAGGTAAGTCAGGAACCCCCTTTAGTCCCTTAGGTAGGCCAGGGCCCCCCTTTAGTCCTTAGGTAGCAGGGCCCCCTTTTAGCCTTAGGTAGCCAGGGCCCCCTTTAATCCTTGGTCAGCCAGGGCCCCCACTTTAATCCTTAAGTTGCCGCGGCCACCCTTTAATCATTTAGGTAGCCCGGGTCACACTTTAGTCCTTAGTAGCCAGGGCCCCCTTTAGTCAACTTAGGTATGCCAGGGCCCCTTTAGTCACTAGGTTAGCCAGGCCACCTTCAGTCACTAGTGTAGCCAGGGCCCCCTTTAATCCTTAGGTAGCACCAGGGGCCCCCTATTAATTCCTTAGGTAGCCTGGGCCCCCTTTAATCATTAGGTAGCCAGGGACCCCTTTAGTCACTAGGTAGCCAGGGCCCCTTTTATCATTAGGTAGCCAGGGACCCCTATTAGTCACTAGGTAGCCAGGGCCCCTTTAGTACATTAGGTAGCCAGGGCCCTCCTTTAGTCACTAGGTAGCCGTGGCCCCCTTTATCACATTAGGTAGCCAGGGCCTCTATATTAATTAGCAGAGTAGTCTGGGCCCCCTCTATTAATTAGCCAGGTAGTCAGGGCCCCTTTTTAATTTTCCAGGTAGCAGGGGCCACACCTTTAATTAAAATAGCAGGTAGTCAGGGCCACCACTTTATGTTAAATAGCCAGGTATCCTGGGCCCCCTTTATTAATTGCGCCAGGTATCCAGGGCCCCTTTATTAAATAGCCAGGTATCCAGGGGCCCCTTTTTGTCAATTTGCCTAGGTTGTGTCCAGGGCCCCCTTTATACAATAAGCAGGTTGTCAGGGCACCCTTTATTAAATAGCCAGGCAGTCAGGGCCCCCTTTATTAAAGAAGCCAGGCAGTCAGGGCCCTATTTATTAAATCAGCCAGGCTCAGTCAGGGTCTCCCTTTATTAATTAGCCAGGCTAGTCAGGGCCCCCTTATTAAATAGCCAGGCAGTCTGGGCCCCTTTATTAAATAGCCAGGTAGTCAGGGCCCCCTTTTTAATTAAGCCCAGGCAAAGTCTAGGGCCCACCTTTATGAAATAGACAGGCGAGTCAGGGCCCCCCTTTATTAAATAGCCAGGCTCAGTCAGAGGGCCCCCTTTATTTAAATAGATAGGCAAGTCAGGGCACCCTTTTTTAAATAGGCCAGGCAATCAGGGCCCCTTTATTATAGTAGCCAGGTATCCAGGGCCCTACCGCCGCTTTATTAATAGCCAGGTAGTCAGGGCCCCCTTTATAAAAGAGCCATGGCAGTCATGGGCCAACTTTTTTAAATAGACAGGTAGTCTAGGGCCCCTTTATTAAAATAGCCTGGCAAGGTTCGGGCCCCCTTTATTAAGTCTAGCAATGGTTAGGTCAGGGCCCCATTTATTAAGTAGCTAGGTTGTCAGGGACCCCTTTATTAAAATTGCCAGGCTGTCAAGGGCCACCCCTTATAAATGCAGGCTAGTCAGAGGCCCCCATTTATTAAGTAGCCAGGGCAGTCTCCAGGGCCCTCCTTTATTATGTAGCCAGGCCTGTAGAGGCACCACCATTATTAAGAGCAGACACGTCCAGGGCCCACCTTTATTAAATAGCCAGGATAGTCAGGGGGCCCACTATTATTAAATAGCCAGGCCAGTCAGGGTCCCCTTTAATTAAATAGCATGGCAGTCAGGGCCCCCTCTTTATTAAACAGTTGCAGGGCAGTCAGGACCCATTTATCTATGTAGCCCAGGCAGTCAGGTGACCCTTTATTAAGTAGGCCAGGGCCCCCTTTAGTAAGTAGCCATGGTAGCCAGGGCCCCCTTTAATTAAGTAGCAGGTAGTCAGGGCCCATTTATTCAGTTGCCAGGTGAGGCCAGGGCCCCCTTTATTATGTACGGCCAGGTAGTCTGGGCCCCCTTTTGATTAAGTAGCATAGGTAGTCAGGGCCTTTATTAAGTAGCTAGCAGTCAGGCTCCCCTTTATTAAGTAGACAGGAGCCCTTATTAAGTTGCCAGGTATAGTCAGGGCAGTCTTCTTATATTAAAACATACAAACATACACAACACTCACACCACCACTCAGCTTACTGGACTCCGGCTCCTGACAGCTGACAAAGCAGCTTACCGCCCGTCGCTTATTCTACCTTGCGCAGGCATAGGCGGCGCGTGTGATATGTATGTCACAGCGCCACACCCTTACGTCACCGCTGGATTGCCGCGCATGGCAGGCTTAAGGGCCTCTAGCGCGTATGCCAGCCAGGGAGTTCAGCGCGATATGAGGCAGCGGCTAGTGGCGCTGCGCTACGCTGATACCAGCGCATAGCCACCGGGAGTCGGGGACATCAGTCCCCAACTCTCGGTTCTCTGGGCGGATCGGGACGCGGGTCCCGGGCTGTTCAATGACCGGACGGGACGGGGAGGACGGCACTGCCTCCGGGGGGCCAACGCAGCTCGGGTGGGGCCCACGGGGGTATTCCCACGTTACCCCCGGCGGCCTAGTACCCCGAGCCTGACTTCGGCTGTCACTAACGAGTAGCCTACCATCAACACCAATGCACCGAGCGCCAACGGTGATGTGCATACTGACAACGCTGGTTGATACAGAATGAACTGACCTGTTATCCGCTACAGAATGAACTGACCTTTGATCCGCTGAGGTGACTCTGCCTTGAAATCTAGCAACTTGTGGTAGCCGCTGCTATCCCATATTGGCATCTATATGATACAACCTTTACTGAAGCTACAGTCCATTACCTACACATTTGTATGGAAAGTTACCTGTAGCTGTAGTTAGTTCCGCCTCTCTATTTTCATTGCTCCTCTTGTTCCCTGCTCCGGAGCATCTGTATTCACCGGCTCATGGTCCTACCCAGAGCTCACTGTGCCTGTAGTTGCTTTTGAGGTTGTCCCAGACCTATGTTTTTTTTTTTTTTTGTTTGGGACTATTACTTTTTTGGATTGGAGGAGGAGGCTGTTAGGTTGTGTGTGTCTGTGTGTGTATGTGTGTGTGTGTTTGTAGCCTATGGCTACACTGGTCTGTGACCTGTCATCTCAGCTAGTACCTGGTGTCTTTGTCCTGCACTTCAGCTATCACTGCAAGTAGCCTACCATCTACACTCGCGGTGGCCCAGAGGATCCACATCAAGTTAGGTCTCAATGGAGTAATTGTAGGTTGTCACAGGTATCTACAATCATGATACTGTAGTGCTTCCCTCAACTGTTGAAGGGAGCATGGGAAGGAAATACAGAGCAAACACAACTATTAAAGTTGGTGGTTTCACAGATGCTCAATTAGGTTCAAGTTGGGGAATTAGGATGCCAAGGTAATATGTGGATGTATTAGTCATGAACTTCCAACCAATGTCGGACATTTCTAGCCATGTGACATGATGCATAGTCTTGCTGGAAGATCCCATTTGCCACAGGGAGAGCATGTACAAGTGTGCATGATCTATATGGATGGATTCATACCCCAATTGGTTGGAAGTTTCTTCCACATGGATAAGTGGGCCCAGAGAATGTCACAAAACATTCCCCAAAGATAGAGATTCCACGGCACAAAAAAAAGGTAGGTTAGGTTAGATTTGTAATGTAAAATGAAATTTATTAAAGCTTATTAGGCTAAATACATATAAAATATATCACAATTTATATATATCACAGAAAAAAGTGGGAAAAGAGAAGTTGTGTAGCCCTATTCATCCTAACTCCCTCCTCTGGGCACACAACAATCACTAGGCGATCATGTGTCTCTCCATATGCTTACACTCACAATGACCACTTTCCGGGAATTTCTGGTAGAGATGTTTATAAGTGTTTACTTTGGATGCAAGACTGGTGATCAAGACAAAACCTGGGGGCCCCCCTATCTGTTGTGCAAGATGTGTTGTTGAACTTAGAGGTTGACTGAGAAGTTCTCATTGCCATTTCCTGTCTCAGTGATATGGCAGGAACAGGACAGTTATGTGGATTCTAAGATTTCTTGTAAGAAAAGAAATCCTTGGATTTTCCTAACCTGGCCTTTGACTATGGAGACACACGCCAGTGCTCCACATGATGACACTCTTCCAATACCAAAGCCACCAGAGACATGGAGCCTAGAGGAGGCAGCCAATGAAGATATTACAGTACATGGGTCACAGATGGGGAACGACTCTGATTCAGAGTTTGAGACATGTACCTCTGGTGAGACTCATCCTTACCAACACTCAGCCTGAACTGGACTTGGTCGGGTCTTACGTTTGTCAAAAGCAAAAATGATTTGTTACTGGTATTTAAGACTTCAAGGTTGCCATTTTGTCACTGGGTGCTGTGTCCGACACACTCGTGGTCATGGACTGTCAAGCGCAGCTGTCACCAGGCGGCAGGGTGCGCTTCGCGTCTACTTACTCGACCCCGTCCTGCTTCCTCCTTGAGTGGTGCGCTGCTGTGAATTCTCTTGAATTTCGTCTGCACCTATCACGGCGCAGCCTACTAGGGGATCAGTGGCGCGCAAGCTCTCTCCTGGATTTAAAGAGCCAGTACATGACAGGTATCCCTTTTCCACCTATGGCGTTCAGACACGGACTTTATAGGAAATCCTCTTCCTGCCGTCAGCACCCAGTTGTTGGTGTCCGTGCGCTGCCTAGCGAATTCCTTAGTCTCTCCGTTTGTGTTCCAGTCTTCGCCCGTTGTGCTGAACTTCTTCTTCCGCACACCATTTCTGCCTTTGGCCTGCATCATTACAATGTTTGAGTCCACGCTCCCATTTTTACAGTTATTTTATCTTCGATTTTGGCTTTCTCCGCAGATCTAGTCCTAAGTCCGGGGGTAGCGACCTGGGGGGGGTTTCCCTGCTGCATATGTCCGTCATGCTCTTGCGGCGGGCTCCGGTGAATACAAGGGGTTTCTTAGACTCCGCTCCCAGGCGTAGGTTACGCCAAACTCCTGCGAGTGACCAGAGGATCCACCTTCCGCTCGCTGGATCGTGACACATTTGCAGTAACCTGGTGCAAAAATTTCTGTCATTCAAAGCTGCCAAGATGGATTAATAGTTTTTTGAACAGGTTGAGAAACCTGTGCTTACTGCACCGATTATATTCACTGCTTTGGGTTGTGTTATGAGCCGGCAAACAGTTGCATCTCGTTATTCGTATCTCTATTTATTACTTATCAGTGTTAAGTCTCAAGGGCCGGGTCTTTCCTCCCAGTAGGCATTTCTTTTCTCACTGTGTCTTCTCTGCTCTTCTCCTGAAGTCATCATCATCATATTCTGTGTGCAGTAGAGGAAGAAGGATGTCACTCACCAGCTCTGCAGAGAAACTCCTGTAATGGTCGAGTTCTCCTGCCTGGGAGACATTCAACCTCCCTCCCAGGACCTGTAAAGCAAACCATGTAACTAGAACACCCGGTCATTGGTGTAAACAGTTATAAATACAGCCTGAAATGATTAAACAAATGTGAGAAATTCAGAGTGAATTTCTCACATTTGTTTTATAAGTTTTTAAGGCTGTGTTATATAGGGGAACGTGAATCTAGCAGCTAGGAAAATATACTGTTAAGTTGCCCCAGATCTTCAACACAGAGCTATAACTGTGATAAGAGCATCAGGAGAGCTCAGCAGCTTTTTACTGCACAGCTAGAGGGCGAGGTGAAGACAATAAGAGCATAGACACAGAAAGCTCAGGCTGCCAGTTTCATTTTCACACAGCTCAGAGGTGAGTGGGAACAGAGAGTGCAGGAAAGCAAATCACAGCACAGGGCCGTGTCCCGGACAAGGGGCGTGTTCTGACAGGGCTGAACTAAATATCAGGCAGCCAATCACAACAAAGCTAATATCTGCTATATTAAATGATTTAGGTAATACAAACCAATTGAAATGTGCTTATTTTTACTGTCCCAATCTATTACAGATATGTTCTTTGTAGGCAGAAAACCCTTTTAAGGAAAGGCAATTTTTGTTGGTCACAAAATCTGACACATCATAAATAGACATGCACTTCTAATAAGATGCAGATGGGACCTGAGAAAATTGCTGGAAAATTCATTTTCAATGGGATGTTTTTTGAGAATTTCCTTGGCAGCTATCGCAAGCACCAATACAAATTAAATGGTTGACAACCTCCTTGAAACTTACAAAGTAATGAAGTACAACAGGTCATTGAAAATTAATTTCCCTTCTCAATCCAGCTAAAAAGAAGCTAAGTTTTTAGGTTCTTCCCAAGTAAAGTTGCGTTGACATCGCACTCAACTGCCCATTTTTTTTTTAGTTTAGCGGTTTCCTGCACTTTTGACGGCCACCCAACAGTGCAGGCACAGAGAGTTTCAAACGTTGTCACAGGGGTGGGGGGACTCATTGGGCTAAAAAATCACATGACCCTTTATATGATTTCACTTATTCCCTTTAAAAGCCTTTTTCCCGTTCACTCTCTTATGAACACATGCTCCTTTTGTTGCTTGCTTGCTGCGTATGCAGGCACATGATTTCTCATGATTTTAGACCGGAAAAGTGTATTTAATTTGTTGGGGTGGCACAGCAATCTAGGTAAACATGATAGCAATATTTTTGGGAGTTTTGTATTCGGTGCCTTTCCCCTCTTTTTTTTGATTTAACAAAAGTTTAATTTTTTGCTTTTTTGGGGTCCAGCAATTGCAAAAACACCATACAATCCCTATAGAAACAAATCTATTTCAAAAAGTGGGGTTTCTTGGGGACAATTTTTTGAGAGCCCAAAAGTTCATTTTTTGCTGTTCTTGGGGGACAGCATGCAGAAACACTGTATTAAACTCCCATAGAAATAAATCTATTTCAAATACGGTTTCTTTCTGCAAATTATTTGGATTGAAAAAAGTTCATTTTTCCAGTGTTGTGGGAAAGTTTTTTGCATAAAGACCCTTAACAAATCTCCCAAGAAAGAAATCTTTTCAAATCCGTTTTTTTTGCCAAATTATTTGGGTTGAAGAAACTTCATTTTTTAAATGTTTTGGTGGGAAGTTCTTGCATAAGAACAAATGTTTACCTTTTGATATTTTCTTTTTGAACATGGAGAGAACTAGAGGTGGAAAGCAAGCAAGGAGGGACTTAGGACGTGGAGCTTGAGATACGAGACAATCACACACAATCGAGCACATCGAACGCGGGAACCCCGTCGGGCCCTGTCACGTTTGGTCGGTTCCCCTTAATCTCAGAAACTGAAAGTGTGGGGAAAATTTTCACTTTATTTTCATCCCCCTTTCGGTATCTAGTCAATCCCCGGCCCTTCCCCCCCACACACCCCAAGCTAAATTTTCCCATTTTTAACTAGTCAGAAACTCAGATTGCCCAGCCTGGGAAACAAGTCAATTTACCAGAAAAATGAACCCCCAGTGTAAATGCCTCTCTTTGGGAAGTCGCCACGCAGGGGGCCCAACCCTTAAAGGGACCCTTTCATGAAACTAATTACACTGAACAAATGCTAGCCCCAGCTTCAAAAAACTTAAACCCAATCAAACCCATCGGGTTGTCTCCGAATTTAAAAAAATTTCAATTTATAGGCGTTTTCCCGCTCATTTCTGGGGAAATGGGGGGTTTTCATACGCAAAATATGGAGCTCCCCCACGCACGGGGCCCATTTCCCCGGTTTTTTCCAGACGCATGGGGACTGAATATCCAGAACCGGGCCTACAGGGTCCATAAGATAAGCGGGTTTGATATCCGGGCGTGGGGTAGCCCCAGAGGGTTTTCTGAGGTCCCACCGCTCGGTTCTATCCCAAATCCCTCCCGAGTTATAGCCCCTTTTTTGGTTTTGTATCGAAACTGAAAGACCAAGTGGGAGGATTCATAGACCGTCCCGGGGGTGTTAGGGGGCTGCCAAGGGGGCTGCCCCTCGCAATATAAGCCGGGGGCCGGGCCTTGACTCTTCCTGTTTGATCCAAAAAGGGGGGTACCTAAGCAGGTCCAGTAACATCATCCCCAAAGGCCCGGGCCCAAACACCCCGGCCCCCCGTGGGGCCCCCGGGCCCCAAAAGCAAAAACCCGGTAACTTGACTTTTTTTTAACTCCCTTTTTGGGTCTGTAATCCCAAATTGAATTTGCACCTCTCTCTTACCTGTATATTAAACCTTCTTGATATATTATCTGTCATTGCCCCCCAAAGGGCAAATTTAAATCTAAAAATTTTTTAAATCTTTTTTTAGCCCTGTCTTAAATCAACGCCCCCCAAACACCAAATTCTCGGTCTATAGTATATATTTCCCAAAGGGGTTTGGGTTCCTGACCCTGGCTATAATTTCGGTAAGGGGACCGGCCCTTATAACTAAACGAGCGAACGGGTGGCAGCATTGTTTTTTTCCCTGTGCCGGGGTGGGGGAAAGGGGTTTAACATTTGGAACAGTATCTGGCTAAACCTTGAGCTCCCCCAAGGGGGCACAAAACCCGGCGAAAATAACCCCCATTTTGGCCGTCGTCCCAAGTGGGCCGGGGAAATAGGCTTTTTTTGGGGCACATAGGGTGGCAGAGCGGGGGGACCCAAGACAATAGTTTTTTGTGAAGCGGTGCAAAACACCCAAATACTAAGCCCAAATCAGCAGGGGTTTTTTTGCGGGCGGGGGTCAAAAGAATAACCAGAAACTAGCCCCAGTCAGAGGCAAATAAAAGGGTTTTTGGGTGCATTCAGGGTTGCATTTTTTTGTGTCAAGTAACCGGTTTTGCTTTTGCAAGGATGGCTGGTCATGGAAAGGGGCAAAGTGTGGGGCCCCGGGAGGAAACAGTCGTGAATTTTACCGGAGGACTCAGCCCGGGCCAGGCTGTGGCCCTATAAAGGGCCCTTTGGGGGAGCCCGGGCTGGGGCCCCAAGGAGCCATCACGGGTGGCCCCCGATGGCGCAGTGGCGGGCCACTTTCGGCTATTCTCCTGAAAGGGCTGCCCGGGCTAAGCTTGAGGCTGGAGACCCCCGCCCTTACAAGGCCCCCCCTAGCATTTTGCAAAACGTCCCCGAGCGGCAAAAGGCGGAAGCAGCAAAAATGTCGCGACCCGGCTAGAGGCAGCACTGCAGAACGCGGGAGGGGGCCCGTGGAATCGGGGGACCGTGCCCAAACCAAATTTTAACAGGTGCTACAGCGGGAAAAGGCCAATTCACCCCGGCCTTTAAAGGGAGCCTCCTAAAACCCCCCAGGTCCCAAAGTTGGGGGCCAAAGGATTTTCCCATGCTGGATAAAGGTGGAGCCCTTTGGAACCTTCCTGCTGGCCATTTAAAAAAAAATTTGCCGCCAGCACCAGGGTTCCTGGGGCCCAGTGGGACGGTTTCGGGCCCTCCTCGCCTAAAGGGAAAAGCCTGGGAAAACTTGGGGGACCTCCCCAGCGAGTCCACCCGGGCCTACGAGGGAATCAAGCGGGCACTGACCCGGGCTTCCCAATCTCACCCCTGAGATGAAACGGGAACAAGCCCCGGGAGTTTGCAGCGGGGCCAAACAAGAAAAGCGGGGGCCCAACCCCCTTCGGGCCCTTCCAAGAGCGGTCGCCCATTGGACCTGGGGGCTAAAGATAAACCCCCGGGCCAAACAGCTGAAGGAGCTCACGCCCCCGGAGCATTTTTTGGGAACTGCCCCAGAGGACCCCCCGCAGCACCTTCGTGACCAAAAAAACGCGGGGGGCCACCGCCACAGAAAACCCTCGCAGATGAAAATGGCCCAACAATCGGGCACCGGGGGCCCAAGGAAGCACACCATGGAGGGGGGGTAAGATCCCCGCGGGGCCATTGTCCCCCCCCAAACCCCCGGGGGGCCCCCACCCCCATGTTTTCCCACGTTTTTGGGGGGGAACCCCGCCCTCTGTCACCTTTGCAAACACCCCAAAAACTTTTCAAGGCCGCAGCCCCCACGCCAAAAGGCCCGTCCCAGTCCCCTTTTCCAAACCCCCCCAATGTTTTGTGTGTGGGTGGGGTGGGGAAAGGCCCCTCCTGTGGAGGGGAGATAAGGTCACAGGTTGCAATGGGGCAGCAGGTTTGTGTCCCACAAGCCTGCGGGATTTTTTGGTCCTCGGGTGTGGCACCCAGGGGGGACAAACGGGGGGCAAAACCGCTGTGGGGGGAGAAATGCAGGTGGGGAAGGCCCCGGAAAGGCCACAGGGCAGGGTCCCCCCACAGCCAGGGCAACCCGGGGGCAGAAAAAGCTGTGGGGGGGGAGCATGCAGGTAAAGGCGGGGCCCCAGAAAGGGCCACAGAGCGGGGCCCTCCCCAAAAAACGGGAAATGTCAGAGGGCCAGGTTAGGTCAAGCAGACGGGCCGACTTAATGACGCCGGGGGGGAGGGATTTCCCAAAACCCTTTTTTGCAGCGGTCTTTCCGCTGCCCACACGCATGGGGGGGCCAGGAGCCAGGAGGCCCCTCAGGGCCCACAAAAACCCCCCCCTGGGAACCAGGAAAAGTGCCGGGGGAGGTGGGGGCCAGGAAAAGGTCCCCAGGAAACCGACCATAAACGGGGCAGTCTCATCCATTCTGGCCACTCTGGGGCCGAGAGTTTAAAGGCAGGGGTTTAGGGGCTGACGACACCTAAAAGCTCCCAAGGAGGGGGGCACAGCCCCCCCGGGACTCAGACCCCCGCGCGGGTGGTCGGGGAAACCAAGGACGGTTGTCCCAAACGTGAGGGGTTTCGCCCGGGGTTAAACCGGGGGGCGTGGCCCGGGGACCCGAGGGTTGGGTTTCCCCCCCTATCCTTTCAGGGCGGAGTTTTTGGGGGTTTGCGCAGGGAGATTCCTAGGGGCCGGGACCCCCTGGGGATCCCCAAAGCCCAAAGGGAAAGGGCTCCCCAAACCCCTTTCTACGGGCCAAAGATGGGGATTTAAATGGGGCCCTTTTCCTACCCCCGTTCTTGCGACACCTGCAGGGGGTGGGGAAGGCGGGGCCAAGGCCCAGAGCCCCACTGAAAACCCTCCCTATCATAGCCCGGCCTTTCGGGAGGGTGGCTGTGGTTTTAATTTGGGAAACCGTGTCCATTCCCACAGCTCCGGGAAACGTTTTCATACGGAGGGTAGTAGACAAACCGCCACTGGGGGCCCCCCCGGAACCCGGTACCCTTGTCTTTCCTTTTGGGGGCCGAAAAGGTGGCCCCCCGCCTACGGGAGATTTTTCCCCTCGAGTGGGTTTTCCCCGGGAAATGCTCCAATGACAGGGGTGCCCAGTTCATGTCGCATTTAAAATGGAGCCCCTTTGTGTAAGCTTTTTACAGGGGGCAACATCTGGGGCCAGCCCGAAATCACCCACAGCCCAAAAATGGCCTGTGTAAACGTTAAGTGGCACCCGGAACCCAGATGCTTAAGATTTGATCAAACACCCCCCGGGCGCGTTTGGGAGCGGTCCCCCCTCCCACCCCTTTCTATTCGCATACCGGGAAGTTCCACAAACCTCAAAGGGTTTGCCCGGGGTCCCCCCCTTTAAGCTCCCAATGGGCGACCCTGTGCGGGGGCCCCGGGGTCCCCTTTAAAGAGGCCTGGGGGAAAGGGGACCCTTAAACAATCCCCCGGGGGCGGTCATTGATATGTCGTCCCCTTCCTTTACAAAAAAGCAAAACCTTGAAAGCAGCTTGCACAGAATATCAAAGGGCCCCCGCCACCAAAGCATGGAAAGAAAACCCAACCTTTTGAGAGGGCCTACCAGTGGGTCAAAAGTGTGGGGCCCCGGTCCCCGTAAACCCCAGGACAAGCTTTAGGCAGCCGGGAAGGCCCCCTATGGGCTGCAAACCCCAACTCAAAAGCAGGCCCGTAAACCGGCACCCTGGACCACGACCGGGGGGAAAGGGGGAAGGCCCCTTTCCCCTGAACATATGAAGGCGCATCATGGCGGAGGGAATTTACCCTTTTCCCCCGGGCAAAACCCCCCGGGAAAAATTAACGGAGAAAACCCTTGGGCATGCCTTTTCCCCCCCGGGCAGGCCGGGGGGCCCCTAGAGGACGTTTGGGGATTTGTGGACGCTCCTGGAGGACCAACGGGCCCCCTGTTTTGGGAAAACCCCCTACCCCTTAAAGGGGATTGTTCAAATAACTGCCTGGAAAAACGGGGTCAGCCTTTCCCTCACTGGGCACCGGGAAACCCCCCCCCAATTTCCCCGGGGTTTAGCCAAACGGACTCCCCCGAAATGCAGCAGCACATGGGGGAGAAATTTAAGAAAATGGGTGAAGCGGGGGATCCCCGGCGTCCAACAGTGGGCCCGGGGGGCCTTTCCCTTTATCCCCCTTCCCCCAAGAAGGGTCAGACCACCCCCCCCGATTCTGTGTGGACTACAGGGGGGTCAAAAGCGTCCCCGGTCACCGACGCATTTCCCAATGCCACGCCCATCGATGACCCCCTCATCAGTTTGGGGCCGGGGCCAAGTACCTGAAACCCTCAAAGGTCGAGCCGGGTATTTTGGAATTTTCCCCCGACCCCGTGAGGCAAGGGAACGCTCTGGGCCTTTTTTCACCCCATTTTGGGCTGAACGAGTCCACTGTTTATCCCCTTTGGCATGGGAAAAATGCCCCTGCCACTTTTTTAGGGGGATGGGCAACACGCTGCTTTTAAGGACTTGAAGGGGTACGCGGCTGCGTAAACCCGGGGGGGGACAAGCCGTTTTCAGGTCCCACCTGGAAAAGGGCCACCTCCAAAACCCCCTAAACCCGGTGCTTGGACCCATCCCCCCAGGCCCTCCCTTTAAACCCTCAAGCCGAAAAGGGCCAGGGTGGGCCAAAGAAGGGGAAAGGGCCACTACCCCGGGGGACCGGGGGGTGGGGGGCCTTGAAGCCAGAGCCCCGGAAAAGTGGATGCCAAACGCATCCTGGGCCCCCCCCCCCGGACCAAGAAGCAGGTGATGCTTTCTTGGGCAAAAACCCCTGGGTACTATGGGGGGTTTTTTTCCCCCACTAAGTAAAACCTGGCAAAAAACCCCCGACAACCTCCACCCGAAGAGGTTGCCCCCCCGCATTCGATTGGACAAACGAAGCGAGAGGCCCTTTCCCGGCCCCCCAACCGCCTTTTTCCACTCCCCAAAACTACAAAAACCGCCGACTTCACCCCAGTTTATAGTACAAACTGACCCCCAGTGGGCTTTGGGCCCCGGTGCAGTGCCTCCAAAAAAACCAAGGGGGGGGACACCCAAAAAGGGGGGGAAAAACAGGAACATCCCCCTTTTGTACCTGAGCCGGAAGCCCTTTTACAGAGGGGGAAATGGCCTATTCCCCATGGAAAAAGAATGCCTGGCGATAGTGTGGGCCCTCAGCGGCTGCACCCCTTTTCATAAAGGGCGGGGATTTTATTGTGGAGAAAGGACCACAAAACCCCCGAACTGCTACACACCGGGCCCCTGGAACCCCCGGGAGGGGTTTCTTAACCTGGGGCCCCCCGGGCTTCCCGCCTACAACTTCCCTCATTCGCCCCCCGGGGAAATGCCGAGAACCCACCTAAAGCCGATGGGTTTTTTCCCGACAAGGGGGGGGGTCATTGGGGCGCCTGGTGGACCCCGGGGGCCCGGGGGGCCCCCCCCCCTACGCCCTCAAAAGGGGGGAGGGTTTGGAAAAAAACCCCTTTTTTTGCATCCCCCCCTTTTTGTATCAAATCAGATCACGGCCTTTTTTCCCCCCACAGGAAAAAGCTCAATTTACATGTTTAAACTAGTCAGAAAAACCCCGATTGGGTCCAGCCTAGGACAAAAACTCAATTTTTCACAGTTTAAGGGAAACCCAGGGTAAATGCCCTCTCTGTAGGAAGTCGCCCCCAACCCCCGGGATGGGGTCAACCCCATGAAAAGGGTCCCCCCATGAATCTTTTTAGCACTGAACAAATCTAGTCCCAGCCCTTCCCCCGACTTTAATCAATCAAACCCAGTCGGGTCGCTCCGAATTTCATATCGAATTTTTAGGCATCCGTCATTTCTGGTGCATGGGGGGTTTATATCGCAAAATATTTGGGGCTCCCCGCACGCAACCAAAGGGCCCCTTTTCCCCCCTTTTTCCCGGAACCTGGGACTGGGGATAACCAGAACCGGGCCCACCCGGGTCCCCTAAGAAAAACAGGGTTTTATATCCAGGCGTCGGGGAGGGGCCCCGAAAGGTTTTTTGATGGTTCCCCCGGCACGGTTTTTTGTGCTAATGCCCCCCCAGTTATAGCCCCTTTTTGGTTTTTTTAAACAAAAAATGCATGACCGGGTGGGAGGATTCAAAGACCGTCCCAGGGGGGTTTTGGGGGGGGGGTGCCCAAATGTTCTGCCCCCGCAAAAATATAACCGGAAACCAACTTGGCCTTTTTCCTGTTTGAACCAAAGGGAGGGGGGGACCTGAGAGCAGGTCCCCCGGAAACACACCCCCCGCCCCCGCAAACCAGGCCCCCCCCATCCGCCCCCCCGGGGCGGCCCCCGGGGCCCGAGCAACAACCCTAAAATTGACTTATTTTAAAAATGCCTTTTGTTTTGTTTAAACCATAATTGGGAATTTTGCAAACCCCTCCCCTTACCCCGTATAAATTTTTTATCCACTTTTTATATATTACTGCTAGGTTTTTCCCTCCAAGGCTAATTAAAAATTAAAAAACCAAAAAAAATTTAATCTGATTATCTGTCCCTTTAAACAACGGCCCCACAAAAAACCCCTAATCTCGGGCTATAGTATATACAAACCCCAAGGGGTTTGGGTTTCCCGACCCTGCAAAAAGTCCGGGAAAGGACCGGTCCTTAAAAACTAAAAAAAGGCGAAAAAGGGGGCAGCATTGTTGTTTCCCTTGTGACAGTGTGGGCAAAAAGGGGTTTAAAAAGGGGAACATACTACTGCCTTGAGCTCCCCCTAGTGGGCAGCGCAACTCGAGATACACCCCCCAATTTTGGCCGTCCCCCCTTAAGTTGGGGCGGGAAAAAAAAAAACCAAAAAATAAAACTGGTTTTTCCGTCACAAAGAGCGTCGCCAAAACCTTTTTTTTCAGTGGTTAAAAAAACACCCTGCATTTAATGGTTTTAAACCCCCCCTTTACTTTTAGTCATGGCCACAAAAATCCTCATCAACACATCAGAAAAATCTGAAAACAAAAAACGGGGCCCCAAAGGGCCCCCAATTACAAAAACCACTGTAGATAATCCCCTATTTGAAGACTCTTTGTGGGACAAAGGGGGTTGGGGTCAGAAAGCAATTCAAAAGATCAAAAAGGCCCCCAAAAAATATTTTTTTCCCGCTGGGGATCCCAATCATTAATGACCTCAAGGAGAAGAAGGAAGCTAGTTTTTGTCAGCAAAAATAAACGAACGGGTTTCCCGGAGTGCCTGGCAGGCCTGTTGCTTTTTGCCCCCCAAACTTGAGGATGTAGACCCGTCAGGAAAAAGGGAAATTACCTTTGAAAGATGATTATGATGAAATTTTCAGAAACCAACGTGGTATTTTTTCCCGCACACATTTGAAATTCTTCTCTGCAAACTTGTTCATTTAATGACAAACACCCCGGCCCCGCAGTGGAATCCATCAAACTTTCCCGACTATTGCTGGACAATAATACAGGATGCACCGGACGTTGAGTAAAAACAAAAATAAGCAGAAAAACATTTTTGTTTAATTGGAACTAATGCTGTGGGTAACATTTCAATGCTACATAATCAGGAAAGCTCAATCTCATGTTTCTCAAATTTTCTACATGATACAGACTATTAGAAATTATATTTTCACTTAGTTTGAATGGGTTTATCATAATCACCTCAAATTTTCAAGAAAGCAAAACTTTCGAAACTTTCCTACTTTTCTATTGATATTTGTTATTTTGGATGTATTGTTTATTGTTATTGTTAAAAGGTTCTTATCATGGTTGCCTATTTTGTGTTATAAACCTTGCGGGTTTTTTAAAAATGTTTTAACCTCTTTATATGTTGGTTTCTTTGAAATAAAGATTTGTCATTATTTTTAGTTGTGACACATTTTTTTCTAAAAAGTTAAATTTTTTTTTTTAATGTTTTGTTTTGTTAGGGGCTTTAGTGGTGCCATCCAATTACAACTAAGATTTACTTACCGAAATCTTTATTTCCCTGAGTCCGTTAATATCCTCATCCCAGCTAGGACAGAAGAAAAAGAAACAGGTATCAGGTTTTTAAAAAATTCCAAAAACCCCCAAAATTTGGTCCACCCCACCCAAAATAACTCTTCCCAGAGGAACATGCCTGTTTTTTTAAAAAACAATACAAGGGCATTTTTAAAGGGTTTGGGGTCCCTGTGCTGTTTTGGAAAACCCCGGGGAAAAAAAAAAGATTTCGGTAAGTAAATCTTAGTTTTCCCCTTCGTCCTCAGGCAGCACACAATGGGATTTCCAAAAGCAGTCCAAAACACGGGCGGGGGACAGTATGCAAAATATTCTCTAAAGTACTCAGACTTATGCCAAAGTTCATAGAGAAAACTAAGCAGCTACTCTGCAAATTTAATCTAGTTTTGTTTTATTTGGCAATAAGAACGCTATTGAACACAAGGTGTTAGCTCATTTTTCTCTAGCCAACGACCATGCTTCTTGATCATTACATAGAAGTATTGCTATAGGATCCGTGTCAGAGGCTATGCTGACTTTGTTTTCTGTAAGAGGCCCTTGTAAGTGAAGAAACAGATTTCCAGATTCTCGTAATATTGATTATAAGATAAGTTTACCGTTTCCTGAGGTTAACAAAGCATGAGCAGTTCGATCCAAAGGAAGAATCTAGAAGAAAACACTGATAAGATTCCCCGTTAATACTGTACTGAGATGCCACATTGAAGGACTCCTGCATATCCTAAATACTAAAAACATACCAGACAGCACCGCCAACTCAAGCAGTCTACCCAACAGCACTTCTGGGTGAATAAACCACCCAAACTGAAAGAGCCGCTACCGGCACCCTGCCCTTTTGTGGGACAGGTTTTAGACCAGCAAGACGTGCACTCTTACCTTTGTCTTTAATGTTGCTGACATTTATTATTAAGTGAACTGAAAACTAGAGAGATATTCGGATATCATTCTTGGCAAGATAAAGCTTGGCATAGTCTCTTCACTAACTGGAAGAGGTTACAATCATGGGTCTTATGTCTGGTCCCTCTATTTCTTAAAATCTCAGGAGTATATAAAAATAAACTCAGGACCACGGTAATCTTTTCAATTTTGACTAGAAAGGGACTTCTGTCCTCTCATGTCAGTGTTATTGCAAAAAATATTCTATAAAATGCTCATATGAAAAGATCTTCTAATCTATTTCCCTCTACATCCAGATCAGGAGAATTTATAGCCTGCAATGTGTCAGGCAAAGCTGTCTGGCAAGGGTCTATCTTAGGCAATGCTTAATAACCTTCTGCACATTGGTGGAGCCTCAGCTCTGAAGCTTAACACATCATCAGCTCGACTTCTATAGAATCCCATCTCTCTCCTTCCAGTTGCTCGCCTCCTGTAACAAGGTGGTGTGAAGGGCGCCAACACAAATGCTCATGAAGTGAACTTCTAGGATATTACTATAATATGAGAGGATATATTCTCCATTTACCCTCCTGTCAGGTGGTTCTTTAAAGACCCCAGGGAAAAAAATTACAAGATTGACCTAATCTAGCCAGGGACCACATTTCTATACTCCAGCATCACCTCTAGAGGTCTAGAGAGAAGATGCTTGAAGACTTGGTCAACACCCTAAACCTGACTTCAAACTGAAGTGTACTCCTTGATTCAGACTACATTCTGTCAGATTTAGGAAATTTTACCAGTACAAGAAGCCCCTTATGTTCTACTGAGCTTTCTAAAAACTGCACCTGTAGTTCCTAACCTTGTAGCAGCCTTACACCATAATCTGAGGTCTCGTACCTTCCTGTTTGAGTTGAATAAGGTGGCCCGATGGTCTTTTGAAAACAATAACCCTATAGTTTGTAACAAAAATGCGAAATAAGAACTAAGCGAACAGCCTGTTGACCATTGAGGAGAGGGACAAGTCTTAAGAGGAGACCACCTTATCTAAATTCAATGTGGAGTTAACAATGGTTTCTCCATCTTGACAGGAAAAATCTATGTTTAAACATTGGAGAGATTTTCTCAATTCTGGTGGGAACGACCTGGCCACCAGCTGATATCTTTCCTTGTGTGGGAAAATAATTGCATCCACCTAAAACAGAATAACCTTGTTTAGTACCCTGAGAATGTCCTGCTGAAAGGACCTGAGTAGAAAATTGGTTAGAGCCCCTACCAGAATGGAAGCAGACAGCCCTAAGACAATATGGTTACAACAGAAGACTATACCTAGAACTCAACCAGTTTTTTAACTCTCTGTGAGAGAGCCGAAACGTTGTCTCTTGGAACATGTGGAAATAAATCACATTTTTGCTATTGAAAAAATTTTAATACCGTGAGTGCTGCAATTTTTCTATTTTATCTACAATTTTGGAACTTTGCCAAGGTTCTATATTGCTGGCATCCCGCCGGGAATTGAGTCGTTTGGAAGTGCGGCTGGCTAGTTTTCTTTTTCTTATCTATATATATATATATATATATATATATATATATATATATATATATATATATATATATATATATATATATATATATATATAATATATATATATAATTATATCAACTATACAGTAAGACAAACTCCATTGAAATCAACCCCCTTCCCACTCCATCATCCCCCCCACTGCCAAAAAAAAGTTGCAATTGGCTTTTTTTCTCATTCCATTTTTTCTATTTCCCTCCCCTCCTTCCTTTGCTCTTGACAATTAGCAAAAACCTATGTGGAAAAGGATGGATTTGAAAACCTGTGGTCAGGGGCGTTGCTAGGGTCCCAAAACATCCGGGGCTCAGGCCCTTAAGTTTTTCTGAGTAGGCCTGGGTTCACACGGCATTTTTCATGCCTCATTGTGAACTGTGGATGTATTTTTACAGAGAAAAAACTTCTGTTCCTGTCACTAATTTTCTGCACATTCCACATAGATCCCGTCCATCTCCTCAACAGTCACTGCACAATGAAAATCAGCCCTGACAAATTTACATTTTCAAAACCTCTCACCTATGTATGACAGTGACAGTCACCAAAAAATACACCTATACATGGAGCAAGTAGACCAGACGACTCATTGTTAGTAAAAAAAAAACTCCTACAAAACCAAGACCCAAAACTATTACTACTTAAGGTTCAAATAATTCTGCCAGACCCTGACCAAACGTGACCCCCACATGTGACATCAGTTGTACATATACCACCGCCATACAGTAACCATATAGTGGTAGATACTAGTTGTATGTAGGCTCAGCAGAAATATCAGTGATTACACTGCAGTTACATTTGGTGACTTACAGGAGACGCCTCTGAAGAGTTGTTCTCTTTCTCTTCTTCTTTTCCATCTGTCCCAGACGCCATGACGTCTTCTACCGTCCACAACTCTTCATTTTATCAGCATTTCTCTGCAAATTCCTATCTGTATACAAACTCCCCATCTATAGTGTCCCAAATGGTAATAATTACCCTCATGTAGGTAAATATTTGCCCCCTGTAGCCAGGTAGTAGCCCCCTTTAGCCAAGTCATTAGCCCCTCTAGCCAGGTTACTGCCCTCTGTAGCTAGGTTACTGCCCCCTTTAGGCAGTAATATGCCCCCTGTAGCCAGGTTACTGTCCCCTTTAGCCAGTAATATGCCCCCCATAGCCAGTAATATGCCCTCTTTAGCCAGTAATATGCCCCCTTTAGCCAGTAATATGCCCCCTTTAGCCAGTAATATGTCCCCTTTAGCCAGTAATATGCCCCCCTATAGCCAGTAATATGCCCCCCACAGCCAGTAATATGCCTCCCATAGCCAGTAATATGCCTCCCATAGCCAGTAATATGCCCCCATAGCCAGTAATATGCCCCATAGCCAATAATATGCCCTCCAGCCAGTAATATGCCCCCCAGCCAGTAATATGCCCCCCATAGCCAGTAATATGCCCCCCAGCCATTGATATGCCCCCCATAGTCAGTAATATGCCCCCCAGCCAGTGATATGCCCCCTAGCCAGTGATATGCCCCCCAGCCAGTGATATGCCCCCGAGCCAGTGATATGCCCCTCATAGCCAGTGATATGCGTCACGCCCCCTGCGACGCTGAAGTGTATGTACAGCGCTTACCAAGCGCTGTACATACAGGGGGGAAGACAGGACGGGAACGATCCGTCCTGTCTCCTCCCCGACTCTGACTGCGTGGCCGCTGTGAAATGGCCGTGCAGTCAGAGATCGGCGGGCGCCGCCCGCACCAAGGATCGCTCCAGGCCCACGGCAGCGGCCTGGAGCCGTCGAGACTCGGGGCACAAGCAGATTCATTCGGAGCTCGTGCCCCGAATTAATCTGCCTAGCGACGCCCCTGTCTGTGGTGCTGAAAAGGCTGAGAAGTGCTTGATGTGATGACACAGCTTTTGGGTAAGGAACTTGTCTCCAATCTGATTTATGCTAGAATCACAACAATTCAAGCGAAGTATAGTGAGTACAACCTAAGAGTAAGAAAAGTCATTTAGAATGGTGGAAATATTTGTTATTACTATCTCCACCTGAGAACTTCTCTGTGAATTGGAGAACATATATTAGACAGTGGCGGACCAGACCTTTGTACATGAGGAATTATCTGATACCAAACTCCCCTCAAGACACCTGGTTTGATGTCTGAGCCTTATAGACTGGACATCTGAGGCACATTATAGAAAAAAATAGTATAAGAATTGGTTACTTCTCAATTGATACAAGTTTAGAATCCATATATTGGGAGATTTCTTCTGGACCAGAGTGACCTTCCCTTTTGGAATTAAAGACTTTTTATTTTTATTTACTTATTTTCTCTCCCTCTTCTTCTTAAGTCATGGAACAGGCCTGTTCACTGTCTGAGGAGAGCTTACATGGGTGAGGTGGACCTAATTAATGCTTGAATTATTTGAACCTGATACTCGTGTGCTGCCTGAGGATGAAGGGGAATTGTTGATTTACATATAACTATCTAACTATTTAACAAGGTCAGACCAATTTAATTTAGACAATTTAACCTTTCAGCTTTCTCTAAACTCCTCAATCCTACAGTCTCAAGAATTTTAACCCCTTATCGCCGGAGCCAGTTTTGGCATCCCTGGCAGAGCCCCGGTTTTAAAATCTGACATGTGTCACTTTATGTGAGAATAACTTTTTGACACTTTTACCTAAGTGATTCAGAGATTGTTTTCTTGTGACACATTGTGCTTTAAGTTAGTGAGAAATTTTGGTCCAAAAATCCTTATTTATGAAAAATATCAAAATATCATGAAAATTTGGAAACATTTGTAATTTTCAAAGTTCAAAAATGTCTGCGTGTACGGCAGATAGTTATTCCACTCAAAATAGTGTATACTGTACAAGTTTGAAAAATAAATAAAACACACAAAAAAAATCTCCAATAATAACAAGAATTCATCCATCTATATAAGTAAATAATATATGTGAGTGGATCAAAAATATGATACATTGATATTGGCCAGTTTTTTGATTAACATTGATGCACTAACATAATTATTCACTGGCCAGTGTCAATGTATCATGTTTTTTGATTAACAATGATGCACTCACATAATTATTCACTTATATAGATGGATGAATTCTTTTGTAATTATTGGAGATTATCTTTCATGTTTTATTTATTTTTCAAATTTGTATATCACAATCTCATTATGTAATGAATCAACACAATGTTGGCCACCATTAATGTATATTGATTTTTGATTAATATTGAATCACTTTTATATTTATTCACTCATATAGATGTATGAACTTTTTTATGGTGATCATTATTATTTATGTAAAATTTAATTGTTTCTTGTTTGATTTTAAAATGATATATTTCGTATTTATTTATTTATCATTAATTTGGATTATTTGTTATAATCTAAATAATTTTCTTTGATACCTTGTATTTATCATTATTCTCTGTGGACAGTGATGTATTTTGTATATTCATTCCATTTCAATTATACTTGTTTTGAGTGTGTTATGCGCCTGAGCAGCATTAAGCACTCTGCACTCCATAGTCCATTTTGCACAATACAGGCAGTCCCCGACTTACACCATTACGACTTACATCTGTCCCTAGTTACAAACAGAGACTTATGGGGCATGCTGGCACTTGTAGTTCCATGTTCCACAGCAGATAGTAGCTGGGGAATGACATGTTCCAGCTTTTCACAGCAGCACATGAGGTGAAAATGAGGTGAAATCTTCTTAACAGGGGCACAGAAAGCAAAACAAGTGTAAAAACCGTTCCCTGCACTATTCAAAATTAAAAAAATTAATAAATATACATGTTCTGATTTACATACAAATTCAACTTAAGAACAAACCTACAGTCCCAACCCCGTTCATAACCTGGGGACTGCCTGTATATTATATCAGAGGCTTTTCGTCCGGACATGTGCACGTGTGCGGGATCACAGGAAGTGGGGTAAGGCACTTCTGAATCCATTTTATGCTTTTAATGTGCTGTTAAAAACACGCTCCTTTACATTTGCTAGAGTGCGCTGTGCACATGAGCAGTACAGGCTCATTGTGCGCTCCCCACTCTGGTGTTATTTAGTGCGGTGTGCTGTACCGTAAGTTCAGCTTTCCAGATATGCGTACATGTACGGTATTCCCGGAAGTGGAGTAATGTACTGTGGGCGTCCTGGTATGTGTCTCATGCACCACTTAAAACGCACCAATAGGTGAATAATGAACCCTAAAAAGTATTTAAAGCCGGTCTGTGAGTTACGTTAACATTCTCATAGGAAGGAGGTTTTATGAAACACGTGTTGGGAGGTCCACCAGGCATTCTCCTATTGGGTAGGTGCTTAATGCACAGATATATACATATTTCACTGTCCATTGAGGCTCCATTTAGATAACAGGGTAATTAATGCTTTTGACATACCCTATCCTTTTCCTTATGACATTTATAATGCTGTTGCTGATTGAAATGCCTATGCTGTTGTTTTGTTTTTGGTTCATCCTGTGTCCTTTTTAAAAAATATTTTTCAATAAAGTTTTTTATATTTTAATAAGGATGTATTGCTCCTATATCTGGGCTATATAATTGATTTGGGAGTTGTACTATATCTATATCTCCTCTGAGAGGAGGCTGTTCATTTCTTTACGCCTAATTTATACAGAGTGCTGGATATTATGGGCGACATGTAGGATTTTTGGCGTTATGCGCATAACAATAGTATAGAATGTGCCTGATTTATGAACCCGCTCGACGGCAGGTCATAAATCAGGCGCATTCTAGTGCTTAGACGACAATTCTGGCTCAGGTAAACCACTTTGAAAGTGGTATACCTGTTCCAGCAGTAATGCGCCAAGAATTGCTGTACTAAAGCTATAAATCTATAGCTTCGTACGGTTCTAGTGCACCCTGCATCCCGTACGCCCCCCGAGATCGGGTGCATTACAAAGCGCCACAGGCGCTATGTAATGCACCCAAGAGTGGTGTGCAGGAGATTTAATAATGTATGAACAGGGCTGAATCTGATATCAGGCTGAAAAGATGCCATATCTGGCACAGCCCCGTTTATACATGTCACCCTATATGTTTCATATAATGTTGTTATAGGAATAACAAAGATTCTACTGGTATAGGAGATTTCCTTCAGTAAATTTGAATCAATAGTTATGAGCATAATTATAACTGGTTCCATTCAGTAGAGAAAAATAAATCAAGTATATATTAGTTAGACACTATTTGTTACAGTTAAGAATTCATATCATATAGCTTTGATGTATAAATTATACATAGAATTATGTAAAATACCTTTGCTTCTGTGAATAATGTATGGTGATTGATTTGGAAATATGAATTATGTACAGTATATTGGTTGTTCCAGATTCAGTTTAAAATAAACAAAACATTTGAGGTGTTCTTGATAGAGTAAGATCACCTGTTTCTCATTTGTTTTTTTGCTCGCCTACATGTGTCCAGATCTACATTGGAAGGATATAGGTCCTGGGTATTGAACCTATGGCAAACATGAGAACTGTATCAGCATGCAGGATTTCAGGAGGACAGGGGGGTTCTATTTCACTGATAGCACAGAATTAAGTTCCAGCTCGCACTGACTTCTCTAGCCTATAAGTCACATTTTTGTGAATATTGTATTATAACTTTTCATGGGGCAACACTGAAGATATGACACTTTGACACAATGTAAAGTAGTTAGTGTACAGCTTGTATAACAGTGTAAGTTTGGTGTGCCCTAAAATAACTCAACAATCAGCCATCAGTGTCTAAACCTCTGGCAACAAAAGTGAGTACACTCCTAAGTGTAATATTTTGTGTGACTGCCATTATTTTCCAGCAATGCCTTAACTCTCTTAGGCATAGAGTGCACTAGAGCTTCATAGGTTGCAGTCACTTGAATCCTCTTCCACTCCTATATGATGACATCACACAACTGGTGGATGTTAGAGACCTTGCTCTCCTCCACTTTCCATCTGAGGATGCTCCACAGATGCTCCAAAGACATGCTTGGCCAGTGCCAATGCCAGTTGGAGACATGCTTGGCCAGTCCAGCTCTTTACCCTCATTTTCTTGAGCAAGGCAGTGGTCATCTTGGAGATTGTGTTTTGGGTAATTATCATGTTGGAATATTGCCCTGCCACGCAGTTTCTGAAGGGAGAAGATCATGCTCTGCTTCAGTATGTTACAGTACATGTTGGCATTCATGGTTCCCTCAATGAGTTGTCACTCCCCACATCCAGCAGCACTTATGCAGTCCAAAACCATGATACTCCCACCACCATGCTTGACTGTAGGCAAGACACACTCGTCTTTGTTTTCCTTGCTGCCACACAACTTTATCTTAGTCTCATCAGACGTCAAGACATGGTTCCAGCAATCCATGTCCTTAGTCTGCTTGTCTTCAGCAAACTGTTTGTGGGCTTTCTTGTGCATCATCTCTAAAAGAGGCTTCCTTCTGGGACAACAGTCATGCAGACCAATTTGATGCAGTGTGTGATGTAGGGAGTACAAACAGGCTGTCCCCTCCCCCTCCCGAGGTCTTTTCTGAGTGGAAGCTGTCTTGTTAAACCGCTGTATGGTCTTGGTCACGGGGCTGCAGCTCAGTTTCAGGATGTTGTCAATCTTCTTGTAGCCTAGGCCATCTTTATGTAGAACAGCAATTCTTTTTTGCAGATCCTCAGACAGTTCTTTGTCATGTGGTGCCTTTGTCACAAAATGCATGGCATTGTGCTACTATTTGCTATCTGACCATGGCAATGGTTGTGTTATGGACAGTCAAGTCCTTTCTGTGCCTTCTAGCAAGGTAACGGTTAAGCATTTGACTCTAACAAATACATCTGTTTTTGATTACCATCACCGGGGGAACTATTTAGCCCTGCTTACAACAGTGCCTGAGATTTTGCTGTGCTGTGCAGGTTTACTTCCTGCATTGTTTCTCTGGCCCCTTTTTTGTTTCTCCCTAGACCTGACATCTGTATGTTGACTGCATTTGTTTGCTTGCCATCTGTTGCTCCCCCTGCCTGCTGTTTGCCTGTCTGCTTTTGAGACCTTTGCTTTGCCCCTCACGTCCTTCATGTCCTCATGGATCCATTCCATTGTTTTTTTATGTTTATTCTTGGACTGTCTGTATTCATCTACATGTTTCTGTATTAAAGTCCACTGAAGAAAACGTCACAGAGTTGTTGAACTTTCAGTGACCAGTATGACAGAGTGTGACACACCTGCTCCCCATTCATGCCTGAGATCTTGTAACACTTATGAATCACATGATACCATTGAGGGAAAATGGCCTATTGGGCGCAATTTTTCCATTTTCACTTAGCGGTGCACTCACTTTTGTTGCCACTGGTTAAGAGAATGATGACCTTGTGTTGAGTTATTTTGAGGACACACCAAATTTACATTGTTATACAATCTGTACATTTATCACGGTTGGAGGTAGTGGATTCTCTGGACCACCGCAAGCGATGGCGTAAGCCACGCCAGGGAGCGGAATCTAAGTAGGTCCCGGTTTTCACCAGAGCCCGCCGCAAAGTGGGATGGACTTGCTGCGGCAGGAGTCTACCAGCTCGCTACCCCTGACGTGACTTGCTTGCGGAGGCAGCCAAGGTGTAGCATTGTAGAAAATCGGGAGGCAGGCTCGTAGTCGGAGCAGGCGGCAAGGTTCGTGGTCGTGGACAGGCAGGAAGGTCAGGACAGGTCGAGAGACGGAGGCAAACGGTACGGTACACGGTAATCGGTAAGAACGCTTTCTCAATAGGCAATGGACACTAAAGATCCGGCAAGGGCATCAGGAAGAGGCAGGCTTAAATAATGGCAGCGGACGGCAATACCCAATTACCGGCGCGCTGGCCCTTTAAATTTAACAGAGTCGGCGCACGCGCGCCCGAGGGAGCGGGGACGCGCGCGCCGGGGGACAGGAAACGCCGCAGGAGCGAGGACTGGTAAGTGAGCCGGGACATGGCTGCCAGAGCCAGCACGTCCGCTGCCCGACATGCGGGCAGCGGTGCCGCCAGGCTGAAAGGCACGGGTGCGCCCGCGACCCGGGTTTAGGGTCGCGGGGGCACCGTGACAGTATCCCCCCCACCTTTGGCCTCCCCCTCTTTCCAGCCTGAAGGAATTTCTGAACAATACTCCAGTCCAGAATATTGTCCTCTGGTTCCCAGGACCTCTCCTCAGGCCCGAACCCCTTCCAGTCGATAAGGAATAAGAGAAGCGATTTAGGATGACCGGTTTCAGAAGAGAGACATGGAAGGAGTTCGGGACCCGCATCGTAGGAGGAAGACGAAGCTTATAAGCCACTGGGTTTATGCGCTGCAGCACCTCGAATGGACCCAAGAATTGAGGCCCAAGCTTGTAGCTGGGGACCTTGAGGCGGATGTACCTAACAGACAACCATACTTTGTCTCCCGGAGAGAAAATTTAGGGAGGTCTTCGTCTCCTGTCAGCTTGCATCTTAGTGCAGGCAGAAGATTGGCGTGTCTGTTTCCAGACGGACGATAGATCCTGGACCAGCTCCTCCACGGCAGGGACCTTGGAGGGAACCGCGCGGGGGTGGGGGGGGTGGGGATGTCGCCCATAGACAATGAAAAAGGGGGTGGCACCAGCGGATTCCGAATCTAAAGTTATAGGAAAACTCTGCCCAGGGTAACCAATTAGACCAATCGTCCTGACGCAGAGAGACGAAGTGACGTACGTAGCAGCCCAGTGTCTGGTTAACCCTCTCCACCTGTCCATTGGACTGAGGGTGGTAGGCCGAAGAGAAGTCCAATTTCACTTGGAGTTGCGTAAATGGGGAGCGCCAGAACCTAGAAATAAATTGGACCCCCCGATCCGAAACGATGTGTTTGGAAAGCCCATGCAGCCGGAAGACGTGTAGAAAAAACAGGCTGGCGAGACGCAGAGCAGAAGGTAGGCCAGGCAGAGGGACAAAGTGAGACATTTTGGATAACCGATCCGTAATCACCCAGATAATGGAATTCCCAGAGGAAGGAGGGAGATCGGTGACAAAGTCCATTTTCACATGGGTCCATGGACAGCCGGGGATCGGCAGTGGCTGAAGCAGACCAGCTGGCTTGAGACGAGACGTCTTGTTACGGGCACAGGAGATGCAGGATTCCACGAAGTCCCGAACATCTTGTACCAGGCCGGGCCACCAATAGAATCGAGAGATGAGGGAGTAGGACTTCTGCACTCCTGGATGCCCAGCCATACTACAACAGTGACCCCACGACAATATCCTCTTCCGCAATGCCGGACGAACATATGCCCTTCCGGGTGGAATATGTCGTAGGCGCAGCAGAGGTGAGCCATTCTGGAGGGATAATGTGGCTTGGAGCGGGTTCTTCCCCAATTACATCAGAGGCACGGGAGAAAGCATTGGCCTTGACATTTTTCTCTGCGGGGCGGAAATGGATCAGGAAGTTAAACCTGGAGAAAAAGAGGGTCCATCGAGCTTGACGTGGATTCAGAGGCTGGGCTATTTGGAGGTAGAGAAGGTTTTTATGATCGGTGTAGATGTTAACCAGATGATGGGCTCCTTCCAAGAGATAGCACCGTTCCTCCAAGGCTAGCTTGATGGCCAGTAATTCCCGATCGCCAATGGAGTAGTTCCTCTCTGAGGCAGAGAAGGTTTTGGAAAAAAACCCGCATGTGAGAGTCTTGCCTTTGGGTCCCTTTTGCAGAAGAACCGCCCCGGCCCCCACCGAGGACGCGTCCACCTCCAGAAAGAACGGTCTCTCCGTATCGGGCCGAGAGAGGACGGGTGCAGAGGCAAAGGCCGACTTCAGCTTAGAAAAGGCCTCCTCTGCCGCTGGCGGCCAGAGCTTCGGATTGGCATTTTTCTTGGTTAACGCCACTATAGGTGACACCAGTGAGGAAAAATGTGGTATGAACTGCCTATAGTAGTTGGCGAAACTTAGGAACCTTTGTATGGCTCGAAGACCCACAGGTCGTGGCCACTGTAGGACGGCGGACAACTTCGCGGGGTCCATCTGCAGGCCCTTATCGGAAATGACGTAGCCGAGGAAAGGAAGACTTCTCTGGTGGAACTGGCATTTTTCGATCTTGGCATAGAGGCGGTTGGCCCTTAGACGCTTGAGGACCTGTCGTACGTGCACTTGATGGGACTCAAGGTCAGCAGAGAACACCAGAATGTCATCTAGATAGACGACTACGCATGTGTACAGGAGATCCCGGAATATGTCGTTGACAAATTCTTGAAAGACGGCAGGTGCATTGCAGAGCCCGAAGGGCATGACAAGGTACTCGAAGTGCCCGTCGCGGGTATTGAAGGCGGTCTTCCATTCGTCCCCTTCACGTATCCGGATGAGGTTGTAAGCCCCACGCAAGTCCAATTTGGTGAATATCTTGGCCCCCCGAAGCCGGTCAAAGAGTTCCGTAATCAAGGGCAATGGGTAGCGATTTTTTACGGTAATCTTGTTGAGGCCCCGATAATCAATACACGGTCGTAGAGATCCATCCTTCTTTGTCACGAAAAAGAACCCGGCTCCAGCCGGAGAGGAGGACTTACGAATAAACCCCCTCTGGAGATTCTCCTTGATGTAGGTGGACATAGCCAAGGTCTCAGGCACCGACAGAGGGTAAACCCTGCCCCGTGGATGTTCTGGGCAGAAGGTCAATAGGGCAGTCATATGAGCGATGAGGAGGCAAGGTCTCAGCTTGCTTCTCAGAGAAGATGTCAGCAAACTCTTGATACGGAGCGGTAAGGCCTGCCAGAGGCTTAGACGGTACTGGAGAAGCGGTAAGCACTGGGCGAGGTCCCACCAAACAGCGAGACCGACATCCTGGTCCCCAACGCAAGACTTCGCCCATCTGCCAGTTGAGTACAGGGGCATGGTGCTGCAGCCACGGAAGCCACAGAAGGATGGAAGAGGAAGACCGAGGTAGCACATAAACATCTCCTCCACTTTATTAGGAACAAGCCATGCTAGTAACGGGTTGGACCCTTTTCCTTCCACTGCCTACAATGATGATGGCCATAGATTCCCAAGGTGTGCAACGATGCTCAATTGGTACCACAGGGGCAAGGTGCCAAGAAAATTTCCCCACACCAGACCCACCATCCAACAGGCTGAAGCGTTGATACAAGCAGATGGATCCATGCTTTCATGTTTTGACGCCAATTCGACTACCACGAATTCGCAGCAGAAATCGAGACATCATCAGACCAGGCAACGTTTTCAATCTTCTACTGTCCAATTTCGTGAAGCTTGGGCAGAATTGTGAGTGCAGTTTCCGACTTATGAGAGAAGGAGGGCACCCGTGTGGTCTTCTGCTGTGTAGCCCATGTGCCTCAAAGTTCCCTATGTGAGGTTCAAGATGCTCTTCTGCCTACCTGGTCTGTAACGGGTGGCTATTAGTCACTGTGGCCTTCTATCAGTCGAACCGTCTGTCCACTTTCATTTGACCTCAGCATCAACAGGCATCGCCCAGGACTGCGCCACTGGATGGTTTTTTCTTTTTCGACCATTCCTGTAAACCCAAGATGGTTGTGCGTGAAATCCAGGAGATACAGCATTTCTGAATACTGCGACCAGCCCTTCTGGCCAAACCATGCGCACGTTCAAAGGCACCAATCACCTTTCTTCCCATACTGTGCTCGTTAATTGCAGGAGATTGTCTTGACCATGTCTACATCGCTAAATGCCACGAGTGTGCCGCCATGTGATTGGGTGATTTTGATAAAGTGTTAACGAGCAGTTGGACAGGTGTACCTAATAAAGTGGCCGGTGAGTGTAGAACGTAAGTCTCTCCTTATGTAGTGCCCCCACTTGAAGGAACAGAGGCTCAGTGCGGTCACCCGGACTGGATCGCTGCGCATCTCCCCACTGACAGAGGAGATGGCCAGAGGTTTCTCCAAGCGAACCACAGGGAGCTTATGCTGAGACACCAGGGAAGCGTCCAAGAAATTTCCAGCCGACGCAGAGTCCAAGAAGGCTGAGGCTTGAAAGTGGGTGCCCGGCCCAGTGCCGAGTAGAACGGGTATGGTCAAACAAGGAGAGGCCTTGCTCTCACCTTGGAACGCCTCTCCCACGAATCCTAGGTGCGTGCATTTACCGAACGATGAGGACGAAGGGGGCAGCCCAGTGGAAATGTTTGGGGCTGGCACAATAGAGGCACAGATTTTCTTCTCGCTGCTGGGTCAGCTCCTGGGGGTCAATTGAGCTCTGTCCACTTGCATGGGTTCCTCAGTAGCAGGCAGGGAGGACAACTATGGCCAAAGAGATGATGTCACTCAAGGAGGAAGGTGGATCATGGGTAGATAAGGCATACTTGATCTGGCTGGAGAGGCCCTTCTTGAAGGTGGCGGCTAAGGCCGCATCGTTCCATGACAGTTCCGAGGCCAGGGTGCTGAACTGTACCGCGTAATCGCCCACCGAGGAGTCGCCTTGATGCAGATTTAGTAAGGCGATTTCAGCAGAAGAGGCTCGGGCAGGTTCCTCAAACACACTGCAGAACTCGGTTAGGAAGACAGCGAGGGTAGCCGTGACCGGATCATCTCTGTCCCACAGGCCAGGGATTTCCCGAAGAGAAGGCTGACCACAAATACGACCTTTGACCTTTCCTTAGGTAATTGGTTCCCCATTAGCTCGTTGTGCGGGGAAAATTGGGTGATGAAGCCCCTGCACGTCTTGGAGTCCCCATCGAATTTGGACGGCAAAGACAGACGGAGCCTTGGACCAGCAGCTGGTGTGGAAGCCGAAGGTGCAGCGGACGCCATGGGAGCGGGTTGTTGCTGCTGGGTGGCCAGGCACTGCTGCATCATGGCGGAGAGATGGCTGAGTTGCTGGGCCTGCTGAGCGATCTGCTGGGATTGCTGTGCCACAATAGTGGTTAGATCAGTGACGCTGGGTAGAGGCACCTTGGCGGGATCCATGGCTGGATCTTACTGTCATGGGTGGAGGTAGTGGATCCTTTGGACCACCGCAAGCGATGGTGTAAGCCACGCCAGGGAGCGGAATCTAAATAGGTCCCGGTTTTCCCCTAGATCCCGGGATAGACTTGCTGCGGCGGGAGTCTACCAGGTCGCTATCCCTGACGTGAATTGCTTGCGAAGGCAGCCGAGGTGTAGCGTAGTACAAAATTGGAAGGCAGGCTCGTGGTCGTGGACAGGCAGGAAGGTCAGGACAGGTGGCAAGATTCGTGGTCGAGGGACGGAGGCAAGCGGTACGGTACACGGTAATCAGAACAAGACTTAGGAACGCTTTCTCAATAGGCAATGGGCACTTAAGATACGGCAAAGGCATCAGGAAGAGGCAGGCTTAAATAAGGGCAGCGGCCGGCAATAACCAATTACCGGCGCTCTGGCCCTTTAAATTTAACAGAGCCGGCGCGCGCTGCCCTAGGGAGCGGTGACGCGCGCGCCAGGGAACAGGAGACGCCGCGGGAGCGAGGACGGGTAAGTGAGCCGGGACACGGCTGCCGGAGCCAGCGCATCTGCTGCCCGACAAGCGGGCCGCGATGCCGCTAGGCTGGGAGGCACGGGTGCTCCTGCGACCCAGGTTGAGGGTCGCGGGGGCACCCGTGACAACATTGACTACTTTGCATTGTATCAAAGTATCATATCTTCAGTGTTGTCCCATGAAAAGATATCATACAATATTTACAAAAATATTATCCGTCAGGATACCTTAAAAATGTATCCTGATGCATACCATGCTTGTGTGGTTGCTGCTGAAACCGTCCGCTAAATAGGAACGACATTTGCCATTTAAAGGTGAATGGCCCTGTCGTGGCTACATTGTGACATCTATCGGGATACATTTTTATGGTATTGTGATAGCATGAATGGGATCCAAAACAGTTTGTGATTATGTCCCCTAGTTTGGAACTAGGGTTGTCATTGTTAATGAAGACCTTCAGGCTAAAACTGTATGGGAGTTCTCTGACTGTCACTATTATGAAGCTCTTATGGTTGTTATGTTATAAAAGTCTTCTGGCTGTCTATGTTGTGGATGTCTTTTGCTGTCAGTGTCATAGGAGCAGGGCCGGGACGACGGGTAGGCAGAGGTAGGCGATCGCCTAGGGCGCCCACCTCTGCCTGTCTCTAAGTGGCGCAGGCAGGGGCCCCGAACCTCCCGGGCTCCAGGCCGCTGCCGTGGGCCTGGAGCACCGACTGGCCCTTTAGCTGCAGGTGCGTCCGCAGGACGCACATGCAGCTGCGGGCTTCTGCGGAGCAGAGAGCGAGCGCTCCCTGCTCTGAAGACAGTGTCGACCGACACAGCGAGGCCGCCGGGTCCTCATAGCGCTGTGGCCCTGTGCAGCTCAGTTGGGCAGCGTCGCGATGAAGTGATGTCATCGCGACGCTGCCTCTCCTCAGACGCACAGCCCATCATAGGCTGTCCGCCCGGGGAGCTGCCGGAGGAGCGTCCCGGCGCTGGAGGCGTGGCCTGAAGAGGAGCGCGCGGCCGGGAAGCTGGTAAGGTAAGTATTAATGTTATTATTTTTACCTGAGAGTGCCCCTATATCTATATGCCTGCCTGAGCCCCTATATCTATATGCCTGCCTGAGCCCCTATATCTATATGCCTGCCTGAGCCCCTATATACACCTGCCTGAGCCCCTATATCTATATGCCTGCCTGAGCCCCTATATCTATATGCCTGCCTGAGCCTCTCCTTCTATATACACCTGCCTGAGCCCCTATATCTATATGCCTGCCTGAGCCCCTATATACACCTGCCTGAGCCCCTATATCTATATGCCTGCCTGAGCCCCTATATCTATATGCCTGCCTGAGCCCCTATATACACCTGCCTGAGCCCCTATATCTATATGCCTGCCTGAGCCCCTATATACACCTGCCTGAGCCCCTATATCTATGTCTGCCTGAGCCCCTATATACACCTGCCTGAGTCCCTATATCTATATGCCTGCCTGAGCCCCTATATACACCTGCCTGAGCCCTATATCTATATGCCTGCCTGAGCCCCTTATACATTGCCAGCCCTATCTCTATAACCTGCCTGAGCCCCTATATCTATATGCCTGCCTGAGCCCCTATATAACCCTGCCTGAGCCCCTATATATGCCTGCCTGAGCCCCTATCTCTATATGCCTGCCTGAGCCCCTATCTCTATATACCTGCCTGTGTGCCCCTGTATAGCTGCCTGAGTGCCCCCTATATTTATATACCTGCCTGTCTAAGGGGACAATATATACCTGCCTGACTGAGAGGGCATATCTGTATACCTCTGAGAAACAAAGAAAGGAATGTGAAATAGGTGAGACCACTAATTCGCAAATTATTAATCTATCGAGAAGGGCGATTTCAGAGACTGAGACGAGAGTCCTTGAAAGGGGAATATCTTTTGTCCCAACAAATTACTTTAGGGAATTTGAATGGGTCAAAGATCTTAGTCTCTTTATTCGAAAAATAAAGTGGGCCAAATTCTTCTATAAAAAAGATCTTAAGGAGTGTGAAAGTTTGGGTCTGGAGCCTATGGATTTAGTAGGAGTAAGGACCCTATGTAGCATTCTCTCCGAAGAAGAAACCCCGGTGGGGGAAGGCCCTTTCACTACTCTATCTAAGAAAAGCTCACGTATGCCACCGCCCCAACCCTATTCTTGTATAGATGCTTTTTATGAAACTGTTGTTGGTGAACTTAAACGTTTGGATTAAAAAATTCAGGGTCCTAATAACTTGTCAAGAAAGGAAAGACTAGCTTTGAAGGATTTGGAAAGGGATAATTCCATCGTAATTAAGGCCGCAGATAAGGGGGGTAATGTGGTAATAATGGATGTCCCCAGTACCAACAATGTTGCATGATCTCCTACAGGATAGGACCTGTTATAAGATACTAAAAAAGGATCCTATACCATCTTTCCGATTGGAACTAAAAGGGATTTTGGACGAAGCTTTATCTAATAGGATTATTAGTAAATCTGAGTATGACTTCCTGTTGCCGGAATTTCCTAGAGTGGCGACGTTTTACAGATTGCCTAAAGTGCATAAGGGAACCACCCCCTTAAAGGGGAGACCTATCGTTTCCGGAATAGGGAGCCTTACCCAAAATCTGGGGATCTATATAGATAAAAATTTGAGAGATTTTGTTATGACTTTGCCCTCATACATAAGAGATACTGCAGACTTACTTTTGAAACTAGAAGGTATAGTGGTGGATCAAGACACCCTACTCTGCAGTATAGATGTAGAGGCACTTTATTCCTCTATACCCCACGAAAAGGGCCTCCAAGCTGTTAGGTACTTTCTGGAGTCTAGAGGTATTCAATTTAGATGCCATAATGAATTTATTCTGGCATTATTGAAGTTCTCTCTGGAGAGGAACACCTTTGTATTTGATCGTAAGATCTACCACCAGCTCAGGGGCACGGCGATGGGGAGCCCCAGTGCTCCCACGTACGCCAATGTGTTCCTGGGCTGGTGGGAGAGTACTACTGTCTTTGGTGAAATAGGAGATAGATGGTCTGACAATATCCTTTTATGGACCCGGTTTATCAACAACATTTTTATTTTGTGGAGGGGGAGTGGTTCATCCTTTGAAATATTTGCAGACTCTCTTAATCAAAATGACATTGGTCTCAAGTTCACCTATGTGTGGAATGAGTTCACACTTCCATTCCTAGACGTGAGCATCTCTAAAAATCCGGATTTTTCTCTGAATACTAAAGTATATAGGAAAACAACGTCCACCAATAGTCTCCTCAGATGGGATAGCTGCCATCCGAGATCCTTGGTGAGAGGTATTCCGCGGGGGCAGTACCTTCGGTTGAGGAGAACTTGTTCTGACATGACCACATTTAGACAGCAAGCTATGGATCTAAAAAAAACAGATTCTGTAATAGGGGCTACCCAGAAGGGCCCCTTAAAGAAGCTTTTCAGAAAGCCCTGAAAGAGGATAGGGTTAACCTACTGGTCCCCAAAAACAAGAATGAGTCCCTCAGCATCGAAAGGAATGATTTGCGTATCATTGGGGAGTTTAGCTCTAATGTATATCAGATTAGGGACATTCTAACAAGATACTGGAATGTCCTTTTACAGGATGAAGATCTAAGAGCCATTTTACCTGCTTCTCCCAGCATTACATATAGAAAAGGACGTAGCATTGGGGACCGTCTGGTGAAAAGTCATTTTTGTGCACCCCCTCAAAGGGAAACTTGGCTTAGTAGACAGCCGGATGGCTGTTTCAGATGTGGAAAATGTAAATTTTGTTCTTTTGTTGTAAATTGTAAACAATTCGAGAGTAGCAAGAGCGACCGGATTTATAATATTAGAGGATTTATAAACTGTCTTTCTGTTGGAGTCATTTACTTGGCCACCTGTCCCTGTGGGCTAAATTACGTGGGCAAGACCAAGCGAGAGTTTAGGCGAAGGATAGGGGAACATGTAGGTGATGTTAAAAGACATATGGACACACCTATCGCCAGACATATTTGGGACAAACATGAAGGGAAGGTGGAGTGTGTCAAGTTTAGAGGGATTGACATCATTAAACCCCCCTTTGGGGGGGGATTGGGATAGGCTGATTCTCCAAAGGGAGACCCAATGGATTTACAGATTGGACTGCGTGTATCCACGTGGACTTAATGAATCCCTCTCGTTTGCATGTTTCATATAAAGAGGTCTGTTACTGACACTTGTTTCTTTAAAATTATGGACTGGTAACCTCTTACTTCTATCTCTGGAATCTATTTTTTTTGTTATTATTATTCTGTCTATAAGCATAGAAGTATTTCTCCCTTGGTATTTGCCATGTACGCCATTACTCTTACTGATTGGAGTAACTATGTTCCCTTGCCTACAAAAGCGTTTGGTCCATACTTATCATCTGGATTCTATTGTTAAATTGAAATTAATATACTATTAGATATATGTAAACTCATCCAGTATCTGGCATAATGCGTTTATGCTTAGATTGAATTACACTTTAAGGCAGGTTCATTTTGCAGACTTATACAGCGCCACCTCTGTCTATTATAACAGAGGATAACTGCCGATATTTATTGGCGCTATTGGTTGGTGCAGGCGCCAATAAGTGTGCCGACTTGGATGGTGCTGTAGTGTTGTTGCATATGGATGTCTGCATACCAGCAGGTGAATTCCATGGCTTTGGCTGCCTGCTGCTGTTATCTGTGTGTGTGCGTCGCTCCGTGCGTTTGCTCGGCGCCATCTTTGAGTGTCCGCGCACGCGCGGTGGCGGCCGATATCACTGGCGGCCATTTTTGTATTTCCGCGCATGCGCTGTGGACTTTTTCGGACGCCGAGTGCACTCAGTGTGTGGAGGATTGGAATGGCGGTCCGTTTGAATCCAGGGTTGGTATGGACGTATAGGTTTAGTGGAACTATGTAAGTGGGCGGTAATACAGCCCTTGTTGGGGATATCCCACCCTATAAATAGGTGGGGAGGGCTCTTTATCCCTGTGCGACAGTGAACACCTTATACCAAAGGAGTACCCACCGGGGAGCACACTAGCTGTGATATGCTGGTCAGGTATGTAGTTTGGCATTCTTTATATTTTCTATTCGCTATATACAGTTTGCTCTCTGCAAATGGAGGGTTATGATTTGCTGATATCAATCCTCCATATGTCCTTTATTTTCAGGCACATCAGCCTAATGTGAAGATTATGATCCTCTCATCAGGTATTATGTACTTAGTCCATGTTTTACATCTGAAATATGGTAACTAGTGGTTTGGCATTTCTTTTGTCTTTAACCCCATTGATAAGTCCCTGAGATTGGGATGAAACATTGCGTCTGGGGATTCATGTGCTGACCTATGGGGATTCATATGCTGGAGGAGTTGTTATAGTACATTTATCCTCTTTTGGCAGTGATCGGCTATTGACATCTACTATAATATCTTTATGTAGATATATTTGTGACATTACATTTTTGATTATAGCCGTGGACCTATTTATATACCTATTCTCTTGTCTATTACTTTTTTTCAATTTGAAGGTAGAGGAACTGACCAAAGTCCTCGATTGTTATAGACTTAGGGATTTTTGTTAGGGACAATTAGTACCCACCATTACAGGGTCGCCCTTATCGGGGCGGGTTCTCTGTATCAGGTAGATAATAGGTATTTTGGTAGGGACTTGTTAGGTTTAAGCTCCTTTGATTGATACATACTTTATGTATATTGTCCCACATTATTTATTCACTTTAGAGGTGTTTTTCATTTTGATTTTTGAAACAGCATTTTAGAGATATTGATTAAAAGTTATTTTTTAAGGGGAATTGTTCTGATTGGGTATTATATCTGTATACCTGCCTAACTGATGGGGACCTATATAGCTTCCTATATGATGGGGGCATATATACCTGTCTAACTGCAGGGCCCTATATAGCTTCCTATATTAGGGGACGTATATACCTGTCTGAGGGGACGTATATACCTATAATTAAGGAGTTACTGGAAATGTGAGGATTCTAAGATATTTGTGTCCAAATCTGCAGGGACGAGTATTGGCCAGAGAAATCAGCATGAAGGTGTGAACCGGATGGAGAAGAAAAGGGAAAGTGAATGACGCTGATCAGAAAAGACGTCTCCTGTCAGTCACTAAATGTAGCTGCAGTGTAATCACTTATATTTCTGCCAAGCATCTACATACAACTAGTATCTACACTATCTGGTCACTGTATGGCGGTGGTATATGTAATCAGAGTCTGTGTACAGCTGATAGTCACATGTGGGGGTTGCGTTCGGTCAGGGTCTGGCAGAATTATTTGATCCTTAAGTAGTAATAGTTTTGGGTCTTGGTTTTGTAGGAGGGTTTTTAGTAACAGTCATTTGTCTGGTAGATTTGCTCCATGTATCGGTGGATTATTTAGTGACTGTTATTTATGGGTATTGCACTGTCATACGGAGGTGAGCGATTTTGAAAAAGCAAATTTGTCATCACTGATTTTCATTGTGCACTGACTGCTGAGGAGATGGACGGGATCTATGTGGAATATGCAGAAAATTAGTGACAGGACCTGGCGCAGGGGCGAGAGGAATTAGTGTGGGGTGGGGGCATTTTTTGGGGAGCGAGGGGGGCGCCATTGGCTGTACTCGCCTAGGGCACCAAAATGCCTTGTCCCGGCCCTGCATAGGAGTCTATTTGGCTTGAATTATTATGAAGGTCATGTAGCGGTCACTGTTATGAGGGTCTTGTAGGAGGTAGTACATGTTAATAATAGTTAGTGGGGGTGCCTGTGACTATCACTTCTGTTGAGTTTCTGTGACTGCCACTGCTATGGGAGTCATGTGGCTGTCACTGTTTTGAGGGTCCTAAGGCAGCCGCTTCACATTATGAATTATTAATACATTGACATTATCCACGATGCAGTCAAATAGTCCCTTCACAAAGATTCTTATGCTTTCCTTGTTTTACTGCTGCTACCTCTGCTTCTTTGACAGGTGCCATTGTCACAAGATAATTGACGTTATTCACTTTATATGGAAGCAGTTTCAACATGATATAACTATCATATATATGCATATCTATCTATAGTTATATCACATGGAAACTGCTGTCATGTGTCAGGGATGCCCTAATCTTTCCCTGGCTTACCCCCTAAGCAGAGCAACCATCCCAAAAAGGGCGACCCCATGCTTTGAACCTTACCCTGACCTGGCTTAACAGAAAGCAGACAAATGGACAACAAACAGAGCACAGACACAACAGAAAACACAGAGAAAGAGAGTGTCTATTGGGATATAAACCGTAGTCCAGAACCAGAGGAAATCCAACAAAATAGCAAATGCACAGGGACAAAAGACAGAAAACAGAAGCAATCACAGACATAAACTGAGCAAACAGGGAGGATTAAATATCTCGTCTCAGCCAGGGATTGGCACAGGTAACCATTAAGGTTCCGTATAGAACGCTGGCTGAGGCTGGAAAGATACCAGAACCTCTTCAAGGGGCATACACACATTACTAACACTACCCATCCCCCTCCTTTTATGAGGGGCCACTGGACCCTTAGGGCTCGTCTGCACGGATTATCCGACCAGTATTTGCTCTGTTTTGTGGCCATGCACAGAGCTGCAGAGGGACGGCTTTTCTCCGCTGTTTGCGGAGAAAAGCCCCTCCCCCCACCCTCCCCGCATAGACTTGTTCATATTCCGCCCAAAAACCAGGCGGAAGGATGAACATGTTCTATGTTTTTCAGACCGCCAGCGGTCTAAAAGACTGTCTGGTGGAAAACCTGTGCAGAGGGGACCGCTGCAAGAGTTCTCCATTGAGGTCCATTGTAGAGTTTAACAGGCGGTTTGCAGACGGTTTTCAAAACCAAAAACCGTCTGTAAAACCATCCAAAAACCTGTGCCATGGGGACAAGCCCTTAGGTTTAGGACCAGGTTTACAGGGGAATTTAGCATGGAATGCCCTCTTCAGTCGGTTAGCATGATCGGACGAGCCTGGAACCCAGGTTCGTTCCTCCGGCCTTTACCCATCTCAATGAACTAGGTACTGTATACCATTCCTGACCCTATGGGAATCCACAATTCTCTCGTCTTCAAATTCCAGATCCTCCTCCACCTGGACTGGAGGGAGAGGTTCTTTTTAGGGACCGACTGGAGGTATATACTTTTTGAGGAGAGACTTATGGAAAACATTGCAGATCTGAAAGGTCAGAGCAAGACGTAGGCAAAAATAAAGGGGGACATGTCTAAAAACTGTCTTGGTCTAAGACTTTTCTTGTTGCCCATAGCAACCAATCAGCGTTCCCCTTTCATAGAGCTCTGAAAAAATGAAAGGGTCGCTCTTTTTGGTTGATATGAGCAACAAGAAAAGTCTTAGACCAAGACAGTTTTCAGACATGTCCCTTAAAGTGTTTAAATACCTGTTTAGTTGGGTTAGGACCAATGCGAGGACAGAGCTCTGTGAAAGAGAAAGTCGGGAATTCGGCAAGGCTTCGTGGAGAGTATGAATGTGTAGAACCTTGACAGTAATAGCAGAGTAGATACTAAAAGAAACAATGTGTAAATAAACAGATGTAACATGAAAGTAACAAACAATGACGAGTGGTAAATTAAAGAAGAAGTGCAGTGTCTGGGGCCGGCCTACTCTACTCTGCTATTACTGTCAAGGTTCTACACATTCATATTCTCCATGAAGCCTTGCAGAATTCCCGGCTTTCTCTTTCACAGAGCTCTGTCCTCGCATTGGTCTGTACGCATTTCTCGCGGTTTTATGAACCAATCATTATTTCTCTTTATTATTACTAGAGAGTTTTAAAGTACCCGATCTCATTGCTGACGTTCTATGACATTTTTCTCTCAAACCAATCAGATTCTTTGTACATTTCCTGGCTGTTTTTTTCAACACATGTTCTGATGAAGTTCCAGTATCGCGGCGCAAAACGCGCCAATGTTTGTGTTTTAAATGCTCTTAAATTGTGTGAAGGTTACAACCCTTTAAATTTTTTTTATTTGCTAAATAAATTATTTAATTTATAAATTAACTGCTGCCTTATTTGAGGTCCTTCTGGCCATGAGCGCCGGGTCCGAGTTTTTCTTCTCCTCTTCTGATTTCTATGTCCACGCTGCTGGAGCAGCGTTGGAACCGAGGACCCATGGCTGCCGTACCACTAGCTTGGAGTGATCCTCCTCTATACGCTTAAGAGAGTTGTGCCTCTACATTCATAGCACAACTCCGTAAGGTGAGCAATCTTGCCATTTTTATATTTTATTTTAGCTAACGTATTTCACTATTGTGCGCCACCTCTATTTTTTCTTTTTCTCCCTATAGTCATTAGAAATAGATATATGCCCCCTGTAGTCATTATATATATATATATATATATATATATATATATATATAATAATATATATACCCCCTGTAGTCATTTGAAATAGATATATGCCTCCAGGAGCCGGCGAGGCCGAACGGCGCAGGGGGTGGATGTCACTGCTGCAATACACTTCTTGCGCCGCTGATGTGTAGATACGATGCTCACTGAGCGCTGTATCTACAATGTTTGGGAAAACATTGACGGAAATAAACCACTCCTGCTTTCTCTCTAGCAAAGCAGCTGCACAGTCTGTGTTCAACTGCTAACTCTGCGCGGCCGGCTTACAACATCCGCACAGAGTAGATGCCTAAACTAAAGTCAATGGGCGGTCGGTGTCATGTGTAGCCCAGGGCTGTGGACTGGCAGAGCATGCGCTGCGGCCCAGTGGTTGGGGATCCCTGGTTTAGAGCACTGAGGGGTTTAATATAAGGATCTTTGGCAGAAGGCAGTGGAGGGGTTAATGCTACATACCTTGTGTCTTGTGGCTACTCACCATTCCAGGCTCTACTTTTGCCTTGACTGTTATCTCCTGTTTCCTCCCAGCACTGAAGATAGAAATGAATGCCAGGAGGTAAAGAGAGGACTGTGCAACTATACTGTATGGATGCAAAGCTTTCCCTACAATTGGGCAGAGCAGTATAGCTACCCAATCATTGCAGGGGTGTCAGCCTGTGGTAGATGGCCCATTGTCTGATGAGGCCAACTGGGAATCTTGCTACTGTTTACATTTTGCCACAAAAAGTTGAACTTTTAAAGGGGTTGTCTCACTGCGAAGATTGTAGCTAAGAAGAAGGGGCACATAAAAACAACCTAATCTTCCATAGGGTGTAATTAAAAAAGTTGAACTGTATGCCTACCATCTCGTCCAGAGTGCCCTCCAAGTCCACGTTCTGTGTCCCACAGCACCGTCCGTCTTCTGATTTTTCCTCCTCTTCTATTGGCTCCCGTTTCTTGTCGTTGTAAGGTGGCCACGCCCACGGACGGAACATCGGGGACGCGCTTTCTAGCGCACGCCCTCTAAAGCCCTGTCCGTTACCATGGTAAATCCACCGGCGCCAGTGACATGCATCAGGGCATGCCTCAGTTTATCCCGATCGCCTGGCCGCGGACCTGCGCCGTGCTGTAGTAATTATTGCTCCCTCCCCGGGTCAGCTGCCAAGGCTATACCTGCTGCCGGCCGCCTGGTGACTTTAGTCCGGGCGGTCGGCATCTATACTGCGCCGCCCTTGTACTCCGGCGGCGCAGAGTCAGCAGCTGCGCGCATTGTGTGGCTGCTTCACTATAGAGAAAGCAGAGCCGATTCAGTACCGCCTCTGCTGTCTCTATTGCTGTAGATACGGTGCTCACTGAGCGCCGCATCTACAGTCCGGCGACGCAGGGGGATGATGCAGAGATGTCGTCACACCCCCTGCGTCGCCGGACTGTAGATGCGGCGCTCAGTGAGCACCGTATCTACAGCACTAGAGAAAGCAGAGGCGGTAATGAATCGGCTCTGCTTTCTCTATAGTGAAGCAGCCACACAATGCGCGCAGCTGCTGACTCTGCGCCGCCGGAGTACAAGGGCGGCGCAGTATAGATGCCGACCGCCCGGACTAAAGTCGTCAGGCGGCCGGCAGCAGGTATAGCCTTGGCAGCTGACCCGGGGAGGGAGCAATAATTACTACAGCACGGCGCAGGTCCGCGGCCAGGCGATCGGGAAACACTAGTTAGTTAGTGAAGCCTGGGACAGAGGTCACAGCTCTCCAGGAACGTCTTACCATGTTTAGAGAGCTGTGATTTACTGTCCCTTCTATTGCTCACAGACTGAGGAATCGGGAGCGAGCACGTATGGGGAATGCTGGCGTGATGACGTCACCATTAATGCCCGTTAGTGACATGCCCACTCAGAGAAAAGACACGCCCCTTTATTTGAAATGCTGGGAATGAAAAAACTGAACCAACGGTTACAAGACCAGGAGGTGAGACAACCCCTTTAACTGTACATACATACAGGACCACACCAGGGATACAAAGCAGCCCTGGCAATCAAACCCAGCCAGCCCACAGACAATATCATCCTCCCCCATATTGTAAAGAAAATAGTGTTGCGCAATGCAGCAAATCACTCATTGAATATATCTTGGCAGTGTAGATTAGTAAATTAAATGATCTGCTACACTGAGCTGCCTCACTGTCTGTCCTCCTGTCACCTTCACTAAAGATCTAGGAATATCGGAGACGATCAGTTTGCATCTTTCTGGAGGTGATGCGGTCAGGATTCACCCGGCTGTGAGCTTTAACAGGATGAACCAAGCCTGAAAAACCCCTGTGCTCCTTTCATCCAGGAAACTAGGTGTTCATTACATCTTCATTTAGCCAGCTCATCAAAGTGTAGCGTTTTACATATATTTAGCAGGAGTTTGGAAACAAAGAAACTGAATCTTCTCCTAAAGTCAACTAAAGGACATTAAACAATGAAGAAAATGAAAAGGACCTCCTGAGTTCTTGTCCTTATACACTGCTTGTAAGGCTACGTCTACCTGCAAAAGTAAAATACCATTGGATTCTGTTATAGAATCCGACCCGTATTTACAATTGTTTTTTAAATACGTATTTTTGCTCAGATGTTGCAGTCCGTTTTCGGCCCACACTGAACAGTACTGCAATCCGCCGTTTTGCAACAGATTATAAAACATGTTCTAAGTTTTTTGATCTGATTTCAGATTTGAAATCCGACCTCATAAAATCTGAGTTGTGTAGACTACAGCTCAAATTTTGTATTGAGGGCTATGGGGATGATTGACAGTTGGATTTTTTGCAGATTCTAAATACTGAATCTTCATAAAATCCGACTGTATGATCAGGGAGAGGAGGATGATGATGTAGAAGTAGCAGGTAGTGTTCCCCCTTGGTTCATAATTGTGTTACTGATTGCAAAGAGATGTCTTTTGACCAGATGGCTGGAAGTTGATTTGACATTAAATGAGATGATTTTATCTCATACCAAATTGCACTTCATCACTGATCAGGTGTTTACGGAGCAACACAAGGTGACAAAAATTTAATCTTTTTTTTTTTTAAATGGAAGTTATTTATTGACAAATTTTACACACAAGAGGAAATAAATGAATTTCCGTTTTTCATTATTACAATGCGTTTCTTAGTGAAAACTGTTGTTGCACCTTTGGAAGGTTGCAAATCAAGATCTTTACATTATTGGGTATCTGATATATCATTAAGGGTGGATGTGACAAGAAACATATGGCAAAGTCCATATTTAGTTTTTGGCTTAACCCACACCTTCCCAACAATTGGTTGTTACCATACTTCCTAGTGGGATGTGCGTACCAAAGATGGACATATGGTGAACGATCTGGAAGATCTGTCGGGATTCACATGTCGAACCCCTCGCAAAAATTGTGACATGGAACCAGTGGTCTCAGGCCGCATCACCCACAGCTGGAGTGAGCTCCGGCCACGGGTAATTAACCTCTTAGCTGCAGCGATCTCTTAAGATTGCTGCAACTAAGCCGTAGACAGGAGGAGTGAGCTGCCTGGCCTCGGTGCAGTAATAGCACGATCGTGCCATTACTGTCTCCTACCAGACAGCCTGGAAAGGGAAAGAGACACTTTCTGGGCTGTCTGTGACATCACCATGCCTCCATGTGGGCATGGTGATTGACAGTCGCCATGGAGACCAGTAGACAGCAGCAATGCTGTCTACTGGTCTCCCTTATAACAGCGATCTAATTACGTTGCAGGTGGGGGAATGATGCGTAATCCATAGCTCTCTGTAGAGCTATGGAATTACCGTAATTGCGGGACATTTTTACAGTGTATTAAGCTCACTTATGCGCGTGATTATATGAGCACAAATTATGTTAGAAAATAGCTGTGTGAACATATACACTAACAGAAATGTTTAGATCTCGTGTCATTGCCACAATAAGATCTATATACTCAAAGTATTGAGATGTATTTTTATTATGGACCCAAAATACTTGTTCTTCCATCATTAATTTGCAAATAATTTTTTCCTAAATAGACAATATGAGTCTGGATTTGTTTTCTCATTTTGTACTTTTAGTTGAGGTCTAACTATGATGTCAGTTACAGGCCTTCTCTCATCTTTTTAAGTGGGAGAAGTGTATACAATTGGTGGCTGACTAAATAATTATTTTTAACACTGTTTTTCATTGTGTAATAAGTTATTAAACAGTAAAAACTATCAAAATGTATATTATTGTATTTTTTCTGACCCGCATAATAAAGTTTATCCTGTCATTTATATACGCACGGCGAACGCTGTTATAATTGGAACCCAAAACAAAACTGTATCCTTCTCCCCCGACCACCATTTTCATGGACCATTGGTAAAAAATCTATACGCCCCCCAAAATGCACAATGTGGGATACTTTAAATGGTATATTGCGCGCATGGGAGTATATGTGTTGTCTATGTTTTCTTGTCTATATGTAAATTAATCAGCTGCTAATATGCCCATACAATAGAAAATAGAGGGTTTAGAGAAGGTTTGGTTTCTTTTTGCCTGTCTGGGTTTTGGGGCGATTCACCCTATGGCTGGGTTTTTAAAATATTGAGTATACCAAGTTGAGTTTTATGTAAGTAACAATTCTCCACCCAAGAGGACCAAGGGGGGATTTAGTACGTGACTTGGAGAGTCACATTGGCCAAGTCCTAAATATATTTGGGGCTTACACACCTATAACAACTGATGTTTGTGACATTAAAAATAATATATGGATATAATTTTGACATGTAGTCAGGTCAGCATGGGTAGCCAGCGAATCGTTAGATGTTTGATAAACGCTGCAAGAGGAAATAATAATAAAAAAAATTTTGGAGATTGGGTGAGGAGAAGGGGAGGAAGGTACATAGGAAGCATCATGAATCAGTACAAGAGGCAGAGTGATAAAGGAAGAACGGGGATTAGGCTTTGTTCTATAATCTAAAAGGAGAGGAAAGAGTTAGTTTGTTTTAATGTGTGTCTGTTTACTTCTTTCTTTTCCTTTAAATAGTTGTAAACTTGCTCAGAGTCTTATTCCTAAAGACTCCTTAAAAGGTCACTGTAACTGTAGCATTGTGATAAAGAGCCATTGTATCTCACCGCTGCTATTACACTGCCCCAACCTGTCTCTCTGAGACTCGGGCCATGAAATATATGTTATATGTTTACACATAAGGGTCTAGAATGTTTTTGCCCGTGGATGAGCGGCTATGTGTGTATAAGGATATTAAATAAATAAAATCCTGTCTGAGGTAGGGACACCTAACTAGGTGTGTTAAAGTAAATTAACTTTAGTCACAGGGTTACACGTCCACTGTCACATACTTTTGACCAACTTTCCCTCGAATCCCATACTTTTACATCTACCTCCCTTCTTGGTTTGTTTGTTCGGTTTTGTTTGTCTGTGTTTAGGTGTTGTAAAGGCCAGGGCATCACTACCGCCAGAGGGTGGTGGAGGCAGTCACTTAGCAAGGAGAGACTGGGATGCAGTGATTAGTGAGCCGAGCTCAGCGAAGAGGAATAGCGGATGTAAAGGGTTCAGGCAAGTTGTTGAGAGTATGGGGATGTGTGTTGACCACACTGGAACGCACCTTTCACTGTGGCATTCTTGCCTAGTGGAATAGTGGGGGCTGGCTCAGAGATTCATATGTTACTTGATCAAGGCCCAGAATGTGGGCCTGCTGTAGCGAAAGAATGAAACGGGAAGGAGTTTGGTTAAGGAGGAAACTGAGGAAGGAATTAGATATAGGAGACAGAGACATAGCCCCAGAGTAGGAAACGCATAGAATATTAGAAAGACACCCACTGCCACTTACACCTGTATGGTGGCTTCAGTAGGGAAAGTATGGACATGTATCTGTGGGCTACAGTATCCAGTCTTCGTGTCAATTGCCTAGCCTGTGGGAGACCAGGCAATGCAGGAAAAAGCGATCAGGATTATATCCTGTCGTATACAACAGAGTAGAATGATATGATCCAAATACTACTGTTCATCCTCCTGTTCCAATACGAGAGGACACTGAAAATAGTGAGAGGGAGGAGACACGGAACGTCGCAAACACTAAATGCAACTGGATAATATGATGAAGAACCCAGGACCTATGCGGCAAATCAACCCCCTGGGCCTATCTGCCTTTGAGCACCGAGAGCAACAGTGGTGACATACTGTGACTCAGTATATAACCTTGGACCCCACATCGATAAGATATAGCACTTTTACTCAAATGCCCCAGATCCTTGTCGACTTGCCAATGGCTTTTTCAGGATGGCGATGTCGGGGTCTGCATCATAACTCAACTGTCCTGGTCGGAGACTAGAATCCATATTGAGGATAAAATTGGGGAGCCAGGGTGCAGGCTCAGTCATGGATGTTAAGAGAAGGGTGGCAACACTGATTATACTTCACATGGTAACAATTTTGCCCAAACCTGTGCAATCAGGTCAAGATTGTTTAAGGGGTCTAGAACGATGGTGCAGACATAAAGGGGAGGAATCCACAATTTCCCTATCAGATGTTTAGTACAGGGTCCAAAAGACACAGTGGTCAATTCTGGGGAATTTGAAGCTAAGATATATGCACGATTTAGGAATATGAAACAACTGGGGGTGGGGAGGATGCTTTTTCCATGGGGCGTTTTTGCCAGGTCTTAATCCACAGCTCCGACAGAGGGGCAAACAGCAAAACCTGATGGAGAACATGCAATATTGGAGAGTTAGTGCGTGTAGCAAAGGGGTGGAGTTAGTCCTGAAAAGACAAAACCATTCCCTTTTACAGTCTGTATCTGATGATACTTGGTGACCAAAAGGTCAGTCAGGCGGGAGCCCGTGAAAATGTTGCGAAATGCGCCGTTCCGGCATTAGAGGAGACAGTGCCGACTCCCCTGAAGCAGGACAAGGGCCCAGACAAGTCAGGGCCCTAGACAAGACAAACCTAGGAAAAAGGAGTGCTCCCATCGGCCATAATGATCCATTAGAAACGTGGCAATCCCCGTACCCCTTTATTTCCCCGTCAGGCACACAACATGAGGACCACAATGGGATAATCCAGTAACTCCTCCCGGATGGGAGGGATGTTCAAAGTTCCTTTCCTGGTTGATACGGAGGCTGCAAAACTGTAATTCGCCAGAAATGTACCACTTATCATGAAATATCAAGATGATACTTATTCTGTAATCAAGGTTTTGAAGGGTTGGTTTTAAAGAATGCACTTATAAGCACTGCCTAAGACTAGCTGACATACAGCATGTCAAGACTAATAGTTAGTGACAAAGCTTCTCGATTAACTGTTGGGGGTCAGATGTTCTGCAGTCACTTCAGGCACACATTATCTATCAGGCCAATGGCACTGTTGTATTAAAAACTGGAATCCCTGAAAAACATTTATGCCAAAAAATATTAGAGTGCATGCATGTATCTGGACTCAGTCCCGCATCTGATGTCCTTAATTTGGTTCAGGTCCTGAATCATGTGTGGCAACATAATCAAAACTGACATAGGACATATGCCGTTCCTCAGTGATGATACACTTGAAAGCCAGGGGCAAGCCTCCCTCAAATCAAGCTGTACACCTTTGAGCGCAGCGCAAGAGGGAGGCAATAGGCCAAAAAACATTACAGCATTACTTGCTTCTGGGGCAATGGTTGAATCCCTACTAAAGTCATGCTAACAACTCCCCTGTACCCAGTCAAAAAAGAAAGGAGAAATGGGGAGCCTAGGTGAACTATATAGAATGGTTTCAGGACCTCAAGCAGTGAATGCGGTACAGAATTTCTAACACACAATCGTTGCAACCCACACACAATTTTGTCACAAATACCTGTCACTGCCACATGGTCACAGTCATTGATTTACTAACGCATATTTTTCTGTCCCATTAGCCACCTGAATGCCAGTGCCTATTTGACTTGCACAATTTCGCGGTTTCAAATATCGATGGAAAAGTTATTGCCATAGGGGGCCCAATTTTCGTCACACCTGTTCATCAGATGGCATACAGATTGTTTTTCTGGTTGGGTCATCAAACATGTTGAGATGGTATCAGTGTTAACCTAACATAGGCATGGACTGCTCCTTTGCGCCCCTCGAGGGAGGTATGCTGTCGAGACCACATCACACTCCTCCAACACTTGCAGAAATGGGGTGCAAAGCTTCACGGATAAGTTACAATTTTGCCAGGAAAATTTTGTGTTTTTAGGACATTGCCACATTATCTGATGGACCCGGCATTTGACGTGGACATGGAAAAGGCAATTGAGAAGTTGTGCCCACACCAACAGGTGTCCAACTATCGGACCTTTCCTAGGGCTAGTATCTTAATGCAGGGCCCTGGGTGAGATCAGCATTCTTTATTGTTGCAGCCTCTTTATGAATGTTTGCCTTCTGACCCTTTCCAGCTGACCCCAGAGGCACTAGAATGTTCGCTACTACGCTAAAAAGTTTTGCAATTCATTTCAGCCCAGCCTTAGTATGGCACCCAGATTCAGTAAGCTGTTTCTACTGTATTGTAGGGAGATGAGGGGGCATGGCAACAGGGGTTTTTAGACCAAAAACATGGTAAAGCAAAACAGGCCAGTGCCTTTTACTCTGCAAGACTGGGATCTGTCGCTAGAGGATCCACCAATAATGTGTCCGAGCAGGGCAGCTGTTGCACTGTGTTGGACAATGGCACAGAAATTAGTGCTGGATACATCCTGTCACTATTTACACCAGCATGGACCTAACATCATATCCTTATTCTGTTCAAAAGTCAAGCACATCTCTGTGGCTAGACACTAGACTCCAATGCAGCCCTGTCATGCCCCAAAGTGACTCTCAAACGTGGCATGACATTGAAATCCAGCTACTCTAATTCCATTGAAGTGTGGATGACAAAGGGGGGAAGGGCAGGAGACACCATATTTCTTCAGCGCGCTTATCAGATGAGAGGTTCAGAACATCCCCAAACTGATCTTGATTGCATAGACCCTTATGTCCACAGGAACTCAGGATTTTCACATGTTTTTGATGTACCTTCACTATCCAGATGTTGAGTTTTTGTAGATGGCTCTAGATAAGCATCGGTTGAAGACGGGGACGGTTCTACTATGGGTACGCAAGTAGTCACTCAAAATGAGAGGTGAGTAGAGCTGAACACCGCTTGCCAGGCCACGTATCGGCCGCCAACAAGCAGAGATTTTAAGCACTCGTTGCAGCGCTTAGAGAGTCAAAAGACAAAAAGCTGCATGAAGCAAACAATATACAGATCCAGGTATGCTTTGGAATTCGCCCATGATTACGGTCCTTAGTATTGGAAAGCATGGGATCGTCCTTACTTCAGCAGGCACTCCCATTAAACATGGGCACCTCATCACGCCAACTTATGGAGGCTTTAATGCTTCCTAAGAGGTTTGCCAAGTCAAGGTTAAAATGCACACACAATGCTTGACAAAAATGAGGCTCGTTAGGCAATGAGTCGGCAGAAGAATGGCCAAGCTCGGCAGCATGAAAGCCGCAAGGGTGGAGAGAGGCAAGCCTGCCCCAATGGGAGATCTGGGACAAGATCCAAGACGGCCCCAAGCGACACCCCCACTGATCCCCCCCCCCCCCTGATGACCACTGAGTTGCAACGGCCTAGACCTAGGTATCTGATAGCTCTGACCCGGCTAATCACTGGGCGAAAGGAAATGTAGGTCTGGTCAAAGGCGGAGCTCAGAAAGTGAAGGTCTGTGGGAGGGTGGGATTTGCTGCGGTATGCTGCCCTGGTCCTTATACCTGCAATGGTTTCAGGTGCACTCGCGTCCAACCAACCTGTCCAAAAAAAATGCCTTGTGTGCTCTAGTCGAGAAACATTGGTTTTGCTCCAGGGTTCACACTGTTGTACCAGATATGCACAATCATGTCTCACATGCATACCAACACAACCCAGAGTAGAGTGTAATCATGGTACCCCAGAAACATACACCAATAGCTCTCCATTTCATTCCTAAACGTTTGCAATTGGATTTCATAGCTAACAAAGTTGGGACGTTTTATTGAATATGTCCTTGTTTGTGAGAATCTACTTCTCGGGTGGCTGTAGCACCTTCCGATGCCAAAGCCACTGCAAAAAGCAACTGCAATGAAACTAATGACAGAAATATTTATGTAGGTTTGGATTATGTGAAACTTTGGAAAGTGACAGAGGGTAACCATTTCACTGGAGAGTAATGCTACATGCCAATGCAGATGTTAGGGTAAGTCAAGTTTCCACCTCCCTATCACCCCTATCTAGTGGAAAATTAGAAACGAAGTATGGGACCTTGAAGCTCATTAATTTCAATAGGGCTAGTGAGGAGTTGGGAAAACCTTGGACAGTGTGCTTGCCAATTAGCAATCTTTTCTGTCAGGTATACACCAAATGCAAAACAAAAATTGTAATCATTTTGAATGTACTATTGGGTCGCCCCAAGGTTGGGACTTTATTTCCCACAAACCTACAGCTTCATGTGAACAGTTCACTAGTTATGTCACAAAATTGCACAAAAAGGCTCTCTAATGTACATAAACAAGTCTATGATTCTATTCCAGATCCAGACAGCCAAGAGGGCTCTCATTCTCTTCGACAGGTGATGGGTAGTTGTGAGGAGACTTACCAGAAACCGCTAGGAAACCAAGACTTTGAGGTCCTTTCCAGGTTCTCCTCAACCAACAGAAACCTCAGTATAACTTGAAGGGAGCCGAATGGAATCTTGCAAGTCACTGTAAAGTCTGGAACGGGAAGGGATGAGTCTGTCTTGATTGATGGTGTTATTTCCATATTCAGACTAAAACGGAGGGGCTGGAGATGGTAACCCTACATAAAATTGAGGATGTGGTAACTATGTGGTTCAAAACACTCCAGGACACATCAGCAACTTTCCTATTTGAATTCTGATAAGGTGTTGTGGGACCTTGTGAATGGGACAAACACAGGTGGGTATGACACTTTGATTAAATTGGTCTAAGGGGCCCCTGGGGCTGTGACATACATCTTGTTGTCACAGACCTGGAAAAATGAAACGGCAATTTGGACGGAGGCAGGTGGAATACAGGGGATCCATGGGGGATACACACAACACAGGAAGCCGATGACCAGGGTTAGTCAGACAGGCGCACCACCTCTCAAGAAAGTATGACTATTTTTAAGGATCACCCCAAAATGGGATTGTGATCCGAAAGCACTGAGGTAAGGCAGACTGGTAATACCCATGTAAGAACATAAATTGACCCCTCACCAGGATGATGAGGCCTATTTTTATTAGGGATTGTATTGTTCCCAGCCAAGGGGGTCATCTCAAGGAACCTTTTGGTTAAAAGCCTTGCAGATACCAGGATTAGCAGTTGACATGAGTCCTTACCCACTAATTCAACGCTCAACATTTTAGATCTCACTACATTAGAGTGAAGTGACTTACGTAGATAAAAGCGCCTAGAAACAGGTTACACAGATAGAAACGAGAGTGGCTAAATTGTATGAGGTACACTGCCCTTTCAAAATCAAAGAACAAATTGTATCGGCATGTGCAACAGCTAGGCCACCACTTAGGGAACAATACCATTTAATTTGAGGATGGAAATGGAAAACCTAAAAGGATCTTTCCTGTATCATGTCCCTATTAAATCGCTTCTCATATGACCCTATAGATGACATATATAGTATCATCCTAGACAAAAAGTATCCAGCAGTAAAAACGTGGATCAGATACCCCCACAGTGTTGTGGCATTACCAGGGAACTACTCCTGTTTCCAAAGAACAGGAAATGGGAAGGTTGTGGGAAAATTTTAACCGCTGAATTTTGTTGAAATGACTCTTTCTTGTAGACAAGATAAAGATGGAGTATGAGGACTAATGTTTATAAACAGAGTGTGGCAAAGACTGACTTATGTGATGTGTGGAGATATGAAGTTAAGACCAAGATTAGTTTGGAGTGGGTGGGTTAGTTGAACTCGGGTGCAAATACTTATGCCATGCCCCAAAATATCTCTTCAGACAAAAGCATCTAGAAATTAAAATCTTAAGTGCTGAAGGTTTCCACTAGAGGAAAGGAGAGAGATTGTACCACAGGGATTTTTGACACAAAAATTATTTATGACTACTTAGGAGTACCCCAGAGGAGTACCCGACTATGTTACAAGGCCAGAAATCAGATAGCAGATGGTTTTGAATAGGGTTCTCTTTTGGTGGGGTACAGTAATTAAGAATGTAGATTGGAATTAAAATTATATCTATTATAATCATCAGAGATTACATTATTTTATAGAGCATGCAATAAGAGGTTTTAGCGGGACCAGATGGGGCCCCACCTCTTTCTGATGGACATGGCAAATTCGGATCTGATGGCTATAGGACATGCTTTTGGCGAAAAAGGGGGGGTTTGCAAGATGTTCGAAACTTATTGTTGTACTTTATCCCAAACAATACAGCTCTGATGGTAGTGTCACCCAAGGCTTATGGAGGCATGACAACCCTATCTGAGGAAATTGCAGAAATTTTGGTATCAGAACCCTTCACTGACTGGATGGATTCATGGTTTGGAAAATGGAGCCATCTAGTGTCCAGTTTGCTGATTTCCAGTCGCGGTGGTGCACAGCAATATTGATTACTTGCGCGATGTTGCTGTATCCCCCTTGCTACGAGGATTCCTACCGAAGATGGTTGATGCTTCCAGTTGATTAATACTATGTATCGTGAACTTCCAACCTGAGAAGAATGCCATGGATAATGCTACCAAAAATGTATAAAATTTCTGGACATTTCCCTTTGTTGGTATGTTGATGATAGAAGTAAAGCACTGTTTGAAAACTGACCCTCCCCATGACAAGGATAAGTACCCCATGTACACTCCATGAGATTACACTTCCAGATATTACGTGTGGACCTGGAGTTTGTTAGACTTGGGTATGACAGGGCAAGATTAGGGGTCTTTTTAAGTTTTTCGGGGGCCTCCCTTTCTCGGGGGATGTCTCCGACTTCACTAAGAAGGGAAAGCAGAAAGGGAAAAGATAGGAAAACCTTCAAGGAGCGGGATGTGGATGTCAAGCAGATGTCGCAGGTACTTCATCCAAAAGGGGGGATTTTTAGAGGTTGACATTATAAATGTATTCATATGGTCCAGACACTAAGGAAGTCGAATTATCTTATGTAATTTAACCTTATAAGTTTAAGATGAATTGTTACCATTGAAATCTGTTTCTAATCTCAGATTGAAGTGAACTTTGGTGCTGACAAATTAAAACAATATAAAAACTAATACATGATACCTTAAAGAACAACTAATCAGTAATGTAATAATAATTGCTACCTTCAATAAAACCTAATGACTGTTAATTTCGTATAAAATAAGAATAAGAACATGTTGACTCTACTAATTCCTAATAAGGCCATGTTTCCGACTAACTTGTGTACCTAAATAAGTGATGTGTTCTTAAATCTGATGTCATGCTTATTTATGTATATCAAAGGATCACCATCTATGAATGGGGTCTTAATTAAAGGATGCTTTAACTTATAATTATGCATTTTGGTCTCAGATCCTCTGCCTTCTGTGTCTTTGCATCACGACCCGGGGTCATCAAACACTAATCTGGGCAACACCATCCAATTATACCTGAAGGTCCCCTTGAAGACCGATTAAACTCACCCTAGATGAGGGCGTCGTTGAATCCAAAATGGGGTGACTTCTGGAAGATTTCACCTGTTCTGGTACTTTGGGGGTTTAGAAAATGTGACATGGCATCCACCAAAACCTGTGTTCCAAAAGCCAAATAACGCTCCCTTCCTTGCGCCTAAACAGTAGTTTACCCCCATATATAGTATATTGCCGAACTTGGAAGAAATTGCGTAACAATATTTGGAGTGCTTCTTTTTCCATAATTCTTTGTAAAAATTAATCATTTTCAGCTAAAATTAGAGATTGTTGGAAAAAAAAAGCATTTTCTTCATTTTCACAGCGTAATACTAAAAAATTTATGAAACACCTGTGAGGTCTAAATACTCACTATACTCCTGGATATATTTCTTAAGGGGTGTAGTTTGTAATTTGGGGTCTTTTTAGGGGTGTTTAATAAGTTTTATTGCATTGGGTGTCTGCAATCATGAAATGGCTCACTAAGAAAATCCATATGAAATTAGACCCAGAGTTCCGTAGGTGGCTCCTCCTATTCTGGGGCTTGTGGTTGAGCCAAATAGCGCACTAGGGCCACCTTATGGATATCCTGAAAACGGCAAGACCTAGGGGAATCATATATAAAGTTTATTTCCCTGATCAAATCAACGGTGTTCTGGTGAAAAATGGTTAAAAATAGAAAATCTGCAAAAAAAAAAGGGACATTTCGAAATTTCACCTCCACTTTGCTTTAATTCCTCTGAAACAACTAATGGGTTAATAAACTTCCTAAATGCTGTTTTGAATACTTTAAGGGTGTATTTTTTTAGATAGAGTAATTTTATGGAGGGTATCCTAACTACAGCCAATCAAAGTCACGTCAGAACATGACTGGTCCCTAAAAAAATGTATATTACAAATTTTCTTGAAAATGTGAAAAATTACTACTAGATTTCTAAGTCTCCTAATGTCGTAAAAAAAAAGACATTTAAAAAATTATACAAACCTACAGTAGACACATGGTAGATGCTAGTTATAAACTTTTTTGTGTGGAATAACTATCTGTCTTACACGCAAAAATTTTTGTAGTTTGAAAATGGTACATTTTTCAAATTTTTCACGATACTTTGATATTTTTCACAAAAAACAAGTACTTTTTTGAACCAAAATTTCTTTACTAACTGTAAAGCACAATGTGTCACGGAAAACGATCTCTGAATCACGTGGGAAAGTAATAGTTCAAAAAGTTATTCTCACATAAAGTGACACATGCCAGATTTCAAAAATGGGGCTCTGTCAGGAAGGCCAAAACTGGCTGTGGCAGTAAGGGGTTAAAGTTAGGTTAATATTAAACTTTAAGTGCATAGTTTATAAAAAAAAAAAAAAAGAGATGCTAACAAATGGTTAACAAATATACATATGTAAATTTGTCTGGAGGTTATTAGTACTGGACATATGTGCAACAAATTAATTTTTATGGTAGCTAACGCTAAAGTGGATGTATCTGCTTCCTTAGTTCGGCTGATTCACACTGCTCTCAGCTTACTCAACTCTGGGAATGCAGGGGCGTTTTCTATCCCCTCCCAGCAGGGTGACATCAACCCCCCTCCCCTCATGTGCATGCTGCTCCTGAGGGCCCCCCCCCCCCCTCTCAGTCCATCATGTCACTCTGTGGTCCTCTTCCCTGCGTCTTATTTTGTAAGAGCCTGTATAGATACCACTGGCAGCATTCAATCTAGACTGAGCAACTGAACTCTTCTCCTCTCACAGCTGGAGAAAGCTCTATGACGGTACAGAACCTCGCTTCTAAGCAGTGACATCGTGTTAGGCATCGGACAAAAACTGTTGTATGATTTTAGCTCATGTAGAATCTGTTGCAGTCTGTTTTTCTGCTGGTGTGAGAGATAAAATGGCAACGGCCCCATAACTCTGAGTCAGGCAGTGATCGACACAAAATGGTGCTATTTCCTGATTGTGTAACCTTTTCAGTGTAATCTCCTGTTTCTCTGCCCTGTAAAAAGTGAAATGTGACGTCCTTACTCTGAGTGAGAGACACAGCTCCGTGCATGTCGATCGGGGGCTGTACAGAATTTAAAATGAGCTCTCAGCAGTGAAATGAGGAGGGATCCGAGGATCCGACCAGGGACTGGATATCATTGTAAACAAAAACACAAGATAAGGAATACTGTGAATACATGACAGCTTTTGCTAGATGACATCTAATTGCAAAGTTTTTTTTTTTGTTTTTGGCCTTGTTTTCACTGTCCCCTTATTGTGAAGACCATTTAATGAAATGATAAAACCCCTTTAAGGGCACTTCTCAAATTCCTTAGCTGGTGTTTTAAATTCAGTTTACTGGAACCTCTGGAGGTCTAGGTATTGCAGCCATAACACGAACAATGAGGCCACGAAAATTATATTCCTAGGTTATATTACAGAACTGCCCGCGCACTTGGAGGGTAAAGTTCTTTGGTTTGTGACCTAATTACATATGTCTTTCTCCTACAATTGTATATGTAAATCAGTTATGTGATCTGAGATGTGTTCTGCTAGATATGTTCATGTATTCATGTAGATTTACTACCTCTTCATAGTTTTCTTCAAAGCCTGAAGCTCCAACAGTGTGACCCCTGCTCATCTCATTTCTTAATCTTCTATCTTTCACCTGTTCTTAGGTTGTGTCGACATTTCCTATTACAATACAAGAGTTGTTTGAGTCACATATTGTTCTCTCAAGTCTAAACATGATATTCTTGAATGCAAGGCAGCTGTGTTGTCAATAATAACATTATTACTATAGTAATGTAAGCACAGAAACAATAATAATATCCATTAGGTCCGACAATGACCTACACATGCTGACCTGTGAGTATTTGATCAGGCACGTAGCTGTGGCCATTTCTAGGCTAATTTGCACTCAGGGTGGGAAGGAAAAATCCCCCCACATTAACACATTGAACGCATCGCATCACCATAAACCAGGTACTGACCGGACCTCCTTTACTCTCCTTCCTGACCATTTCTATTTTTTCTATAGTACACGCATATTTGAAAACTTTCTTGGTTGTTAGAGTAATTATTTTCTCTTTTTTCATGATATTTAAGGTTTTATTTTTATGTAATTTTTACATTATTTTTTATATTAGCAGGGAAAGTAGTAAAAAAAAAAAAGTGAAAGTCTCTTTTTCAGTTTTTAAACATTTATTTATCTAACAGCAAAAGTGGAGCTTAAATAAGGTTTGTAAGTGTGTCACTTTTGCAGCACAGACATTCATATATAGGTGATATAACGCTTAAAGAGAACCTGTCACATAGTTTTTGCTCCCCTGGCTAAAGACAGAACAAGGTAGTGTCAGACCTGCTTGTTTTTTTCCATCGCTGTGTCCCTTATCTATAAGATGCTGCAGTTTTCGTGTATTTAATGCTTAAAATCTGCAGTTTTTCAGCCACAAGAGTCATTCGAATAGATCCTTCATAGAGTCAGTTTTTTACAAACCCCGCCCATACTGAGGCTTGCCCGGCCCACCTCAACTGACAAACCTATTACTTTGAATAGGGTAGAAACCATGAGAAAACTGTCAGTGTGCGGGGCTAAGCCTTTTTGTGGGAGGAGCTAACACCTACTTTCATGAGATAAGATCTGAGTGTGGGGGTGGTGGGGGTGTGGGGGGGTGGGGGTTTAACTACACTAAAACTGCTGCATTTTACAGAAAAGGGCAAAGTGGCTGGAAACAGCAGGTCCTGACACTAGCTTGTGCAGCCCTCAACAAGAGGGGCACAACCCTTTAGTGACAGGTTCCCTTAAGGTGCACTGCTCAAAGGTTGAGGTTTGGACTGCCATTTTTTTTATAAATTTTTTGGGGTGTTTTTATTTTATTTATTTTACATATCGTAGCCCCCCTTTAAGGCGCAAAAACGTCGGGGATTTTTACATAACTTGATTTTCCCTGTAACTATGGCTTATATATTAGCCCCAGTTATAAACTAAATACATCCTCCAGCGCTGACTGCAAGCGTCTGGGCTGATAAACAGCCCAAATTTAAAAAGAAAAAAACAAAAGCCTGGAAATTTTTTCAATTTGTATAAACATTGCTCATTGTTAATTTCAATGATCGAACAATCAGTTGCCATTTTGGGAATTGGAAACTTCCAATAAAGGTGACTTGGGGGGTGTCACATGCTGTACATTTCCCCATATCTTGGGCCACCATCAAGAATTTCAGGGTCCCAAACAGCTAAATGCAACTATGCTATTGTTTTTTAGGTTTAGGTTTTCACTGCGCAGTATAAATATTTTTATTTTTATTTATTTCTTAGATCTAAAAACAATTCCGCTGATACTAGGGCCACATGTAGAAAATTGTTAGGTCTAAAACTCACTTTTTTTGCCCATAGGTTATTTTGGGAAGAAAGTAGTTTAGACCTAAACAGTTTTTTATATATATGGCCCTTTTTTCACAGTTTTTTATTTTAAAAAAAATTTTTTTTTTACTTTCTTTGCTTTTATTTTTTTAGACCAATAACTTTTTTATTTTTCTGTTCAGGGAGCTGTGTGAGGGCTAATTTTTTTGCAGTTTGAGCTGTAATTATTTATCGATGCCAATTTCAAGTACCGTATATACTCGAGTATATACTCGGCTGAAAAAGCTGTCCTCAGCTTATACTCAAGCCACTGTCTGCGTCCGGGTGCTGCAATGGCCTGGGTGCTGGCGGAGGTCCATCAGTTGTTTGTGACTCCTCTGGGAGTGCTGTACGAGTTACCCGCCGGAGCCCTGACACTACCATGGCCCGGGCGCCGGCAGGCATCGCTTCAGCTGTATGCGACTCCTGAGAGCGCATATAGCTGAAGTCAATATTGCAGAGCAGAGAGCGAGCGATCCCTGCTCCGCAATAGGACTCCGGAAGGGACCGCAAGCAGACTTTCGGCCCCCTTTGGAGTTTCTGGCACAGGCAGCGTGAGTGTCATCACTGCCTGGGTGGCTTGATGACATCACGTGCCGGGAAGAAGATGCATCAAGGCAGCGGGGGAGAGAAGTAAGTACTTGTATTTTTTACAAACCCTGCTTATACCTGCCTATCAGGGGACGTATACCTGCCTATACCTGCCATGGGGGACATTAAATTTCCTATACCTTCCTATGGGGGACATATACCTTTCTATACTTGCCTATGGGGGACATTAAATTGCCTATACCTGCCTATGGGGGACATATACCTGCCTATGGGGGACATATACCTTCCTATAATTGCCTATGGGGGACATTAAACTGCCTATACCTGCCTATGGGGACATTAAACTGCCTATACCTGCCTATGTAATTTTATTGGTGTCCATTTTTAGTTTTGAAATTTACCAATAGCTGCTGCATTTTCCACCCTAGGCTTATACTCGAGTCAATAAGTTTTCCCAATTTTTTGTGGCAATAGTAGGTGCCTCGGCTTATATTCGGGTCGGCATATAGTCGTTAGTTTTTAACTATTTTTTATTCCAATTTATTGAGGTGACCAAAAGAAAAATAAATTATGACTTTTTTTCAGGTGGTGATCGTTCAGAATAAATAAGGTTATAAAGTACACAAAGATTTTAGTGTAGAATACATGTGGATTCTATACCAACATCCACCAATTTCATCGGGAAAATACTAGACTCCTCTAGCCCCACAGTCTAGCAGCACCCAGCAGTCAGTCATATACAGCTTCCTCTGGATCAATTCCAAAACTGCAGAAAAATAGTGGTGTTGCTGGGATCTTTAAAGATGCCACTAACCCCATCAATAATGCATTTTATATAAAGAAAAATATACAAATAACTATGTTCTACATATGATAACTAAATTCTAATCATAGAGCTACCAAATAATACCACTGTTTTAAAAAGCAAATATTGGGGACTTATGCTCACGGTGAGCATTTCATGCCGCCCAGCCAACAAACTTGGTGGCGGTGACCAATCTCGTACTAGGCTCCAGGATCACCTTCTCAGTAGAATCCATTGTTTGATAAACAGGTATCTTCTCCTAGTGGCCAGAAAATTCAATCGTGCCGGAGCTCTCCAACTACCAGGTGTGTTGCTAAGCAGTTTTATATGGGGCTTCTGCCCCAGATACAGCTGTCACTGCTCTGAACCGACAATCTGCTCACAGGGTGCATCGCCAGCTTCTGGACCTCTGCCATGGGCTCGGAGCATCGACAATTTTCTCCTCAAGACGCGCATACTGTTGAAAGCTAACACAAAGCAGGAAGCTTTTGGGAAAGCCCCATGCCCAGCAGAGTACTCTGGTGGATTTCAAGCAGTATTGTGGTCTACCAAGCCTATGTACCTACCAACCCGGAGCATCGACAATCTTCTCCTCAAGACGCGCATACTGTTGAAAGCTAACACAAAGCAGGAAGCTTTTGGGAAAGCCCCATGCCCCGCAGAGTACTCTGGTGGATTTCAAGCAGTATTGTGGTCTACCGTGACTATGTGTCATGGGTCGCGCTGCAGCCCGCAGGACGGGCTGCGGGCACACCCATGCCCCCACCGCTCCCCGTGCACCGCTCCCCGTGAGCGCATCTGCTTACCGCACCGCGCTCTTGATTCCTCGCGTCTGTCGGCTGCCGGGCGCGCGCGTACCCGCCTCCTAGGGCGCGCGCGCCAGCTCTTTGAGATTCAAAGGGCCAACGCACCGATAATCGGTTATTTCCGGCCGCTGACCCCATATCTTGGCTCCACCTCCAACATACCATTGCCAAGTCCATTGCCTGTACCTATGCAAGGAAGTCTTCCAGTATCCCGGTTAGCCTTCTCCGTGTACCAGTCCCATTTGCGCACGTCCTTTGACCACGAACCTTCGCTGACTGCCCTGACCTTCTGGCCTGTCCCCGACTACGATTTCGCCTGCCAATTCTATACCGTGTTGTACCTCGGCTACCGCCACAGGCAAGTAGCGGCGGGCTCTGGTGAAAACCGGGACCCACTTAGACTCCGCTCCCTGGTGTGGCCTGTACCATCGCCTGCGGTGGCCCAGTGGATCCACTACTCCCAGTCATTACACTATGTACCTATCAACCCACTGAAAGGCCTTCTATACCTACCTACCTACTAGGTGGCCCTATATACCTACCAACCTACTGGGAGGACCTTTTTACCTTCCAACATACTGGAGGGACTTATAGGTCTACTAACCTCCTGGGGGGACCTATAGATCTACCAACCTACTAGGGGTACCTATATGCCTACCAACCAACTGTGAGGAGCTATATACCTACCAACCTACTGGGAAACCTATATACATATGATCCTACTTGCGAGGACTATATACCTACCAGCCTGCTGGGGGGTTCTATATACTGAACAAACTACTGGGGACCTATATACCTAACAAACTACTGTAGGACCCTATACACCTATCACTTTCAGGACTAATCCTACCACCTGGGGGTTCTATATACCGAACAAACTATTGGGGCTACCTACCATAATATATAATTATATATTATATATATTTTTTAAAAAATTTTATATTATTTTAAATATATTTATTTTTATATTTATATCTATAAAAATTTTAAAAATTTTATTTTTATTTATTTATTTATTAAAATATTTTATATGGACTATATACCATGTGTTTGGGTTGCCCCGAATTTTGGAAATTTATTTATGTCCCCCGTAATAGGTTTATAGAGCCCACCTAGTAGGTTTGGTAGGGTATTTAAGGGCCCCCGGGAAGGGGGGATAGGTGTAAAAGGGCCCGGAAAAGGTTTTTGGGTTTGGAAAAATTGGTTTCCCCCTGTAGTTTGTTTGTTATTTAGAACCCCCGCTCGGGTGGGAAAAAAAGTTCCCCCGAAAGTGGGAAATAAATAGGTAAATTACGTAGGCCCCCCAGCGGGGGGGAAGTAAAAAGTCCTCACGGGTTGGTTGGTAGGCTTATAGGCCCCCCTAGTAAAACACACACCACACACACACATAAATAAAAATAAAAAACCCAAAAATTTGGGTTCTGCCTTTCCAAAAAAACTGAACCCCAGTGTCTGTTGATATTGGGTTTTGGTTTATATAAAAAAAATATATATATAAAAATATAAAATATAATTTTCGTCAATGAAAAAGTTTAAAAAATTTTGGGGCACCCCTTTTTTAATTTCAAAAATTTCTTTTTTTTTTTCTAAATTTTTGGGGTGTTTGCAAAAACCCATTTCAATTTGATAAAATCTAAAAATTTACGGCACAGAAATATTTCCGGATTAAAAATGAGGTTTTATTGTACAACACAAAATGTGAAATTTTAAGGGCTTTAAACCAAAAATTTGACCGGGGGCAAAAGTATGGGCACCCCAACAGAAAAGGGGACTTTAAATATTTAGTAAAACCCCCTTTTTTGCAAAAATAACAGCCTTAGCGCTTCCGGCTTTTAAATCATTCCTGGACCCTGGATAAAGGGTTTTTTTTGCCATTCCTCTTTAAAAAACCCAATTCAAGTTCATTAATTTTTGAGGGTCGCCGGGCATGGAAAAGCCCGCTTCAAAGTATCCCACAGATTTTCCCAAGGGATATTAAGGCTGGGGGTCGGGAGGGGGCCATTCAAAAACAGTTTTTAAATTTTCCCCTCTGAATAAAATCTTGGTAATTTGGGACGGGTTTTTGGGGAAAAAGTTTGCTGAAATATCCACCCCGGGCCCAATAACTTAAAATTCATCACTGTTTTTTTTGTAAAAATTTTTTTAAAAGAATCTGTGATACTGAGTTAAAACCCCCATGCAAAACCCCTCACCTTTAACAAAAATTCCCCCCGGTGCCGGCTTTGGGCCCCCCAGAGCCCCAAAGCAATGGGAACCTCCCCCAAAATTTTTTTCCCGGGGGGGTAGCAAGTTTTTCTTGGAATGCTGTGTTTTTGGGACCCAGGGGCATAACCCCTTTTTGTATGCCCCAAAACCCCTCAATCTTTGTTTTTCATCCAGGACCCAAGGCCCTTTCTTAAAAAAAGAAGCGGTTTTGTCCAAATGTGTTTTTTCCCTCCCCCTCGGGGCGATTGCTTGTGGCGTGCTTTCAGAAACCCCCTTTTTTGGCTTCACTGTCCCATACAGTTTCTCCTTGTGCAAAGTGTGCTGTATTGTTGACCGATGCACAGTGACAACCTCTCAGCAAGATATTCCAGCTCTTTGGGGGGGTGGTCTGTTGGGTTGCCTTGAATTTTTTTTTTACCAATTTTTTCTTCTCTGCCTTTTGGGTATTTTTTCCCTTTGGCCCCGCCCTTCTGGATTAACAAAAAACTGGCCCTGTGGTTTCCATTTCCTTACTTGTTCCTTTAAAGGGAAAATGACAGGGGTTTAAAACTCTGAGAAACTTTTTTTTACCTTTCCCCCGAACAAACCATGTTTTAAACAATCCCTTTTTTTCAAATCATTTGAGAGTTGTTTTGAGGAGCCCATGAACCCCCCCTCTTCACAGGAATTCCCAAAAAAAGGAAAAAAACAACTTGCAATTGGCCACCTTAAATACCTTTTTTTCATCTTGGATACACCTGGTATGAAGTTCAAAAACTCCCTGAGGGGTTTCAAAAAACCCAAAAGTTGTCTTCAGAAAGTCAGTTTAAAAAATATAGGAGTTGCAAAACAAAAAAATGTTTAAAGGGGAACCAAAATTTTTTTTGCCCCCAGTCCAAAAATTTTGGGTTTAAATGCAAAATTGCACATTTTGTGTTGTACAATAAACCCCCATTTTAAACAGGAAATATTACTGTGTCCATCAGTTTTTTTAATATACAAATTGGAAAAGGCTGTTGCAAAAAAAACCAAATATTTAGAAAAAAGAAAAAAATTAAAATTAATTTTGGGGTGCCCCCAAATTTTTCCCTATGACTGGTTTTATAAAACACACAAAACAAAATATTATATATACCTTTTTATACAAAACATTTTCCCCCGCTTTCCCAAGGAACCTTCCTATTACGGGGGAACTATGCACCTACCAACCCAATGAGGACCCCCATTTTACCTATCAAGGGGCCCCTCTATTGACCCTTTTTTTTATTTCATCGCTCCAAATTTCTGGGTTTCCAAAACCTTTACAGTCCATTTTATTTCTTTTTTTGGGAAAAATTTGGGGATGACGCTTCTTATGACGATATTGAAGTCGAGGCTTCTTTACCTTTTTTTGGGCCATCATTCCTGACTTGTGTGACACGCATTACGCACTGTGCTTGCATGGACATCTGTTATCTCACTTCATTTCCTATTCTTTCAACTGTCATGGCACAGTATAAAGTTTTGCAATTTTCCTTTCTGAGAGACGCTATCGATGAGCTGGATGATGCTGTTCTCTTTTCTTGGGAAATGTTCCTCATGGCTGCTCCTCGATTCGAACCAGTGACCTTTCGATTGAGAATCAACCTAATAACAAACACACTGAGCTATTAGGGAATTTGAGAACAGGCTGTAATTTGTAGTATACAAGAAGAACTCCCACTGCTGGGAGCAAAACAGTAACAATGCAGTTACACATGACAAGAATCTTCATAACTAAGTATATGCTAAATAGTTGTAAGTCAAATTTATGTATGAGATAGCCAAGATGATTGTATATAAAATTATGGTAGCCTCATGTACAAAGCTGTAGTTGATGGTGAGATATGGAGCTTGAAAGTCCAAAGTTCAAAACATTGTTAACTTTTTGCTTGTCAGTGTAGTCGGGAGTGTTATAAATGTGGTTCATGATTGGAGGGAAGACGGGAAAAGAGACTTCTCTGGTCAGATGCTAGACCACTCGAGGACTGGGTCTTACAGTCTTTGCTTACCCTCACAGGTATCAGAGACAGCTTGACCCAGATAGCAGGGACTTTTCCTACTATTCCCAAGCACATCAGTCTTAGTCAAGACTGGATTATTTATTTTTCGAATAAGTTACATTGCAGAATAAAGGAAGCAAAAATATCTGACATGTCATTTCGGACCACTCATTGATCTCCATTATGCAAGCAGATGCTTAACCTAGAGGGTCTGATTTTATTTGGAAATTCCCTACATATCTTGCAAAAACTGATCCCTTTATAAAAGTCCTATGGGGTTGGTGGATGAAATATAATGCTGAAAATACAGGTCATCTGCACAACTTCTACCTTTACTGGGCCATGGTCAAAGCTGTCCTTTGTGGCCACATCATAGAATATATGTCCTCTTATAGGCATAAACTCTAAGCCTCCTACATAGAGGCATCTGAGAAAATGAGGGAGGCCTACAATTCTTTCCAATTATGGACATTGCAAAAGAACATAAGGAGAAGGAAAAAAACCCAGGGCAGACTTTAATCGTTGGGCAGAGAGGACATCCATAGAGTTGATATAAAATTTTTTCAAAAGGTTGAGGTTAAGAATGCTATTTGCCATTAGGCATCAGGGAAGGCCCCAGGACAAGATGGCTTCTCAGGGGAGCTGAACAAAATATTAAGACCAGATAGCCCCAATATTGACTGCACACTTTTAACTCCATTCTCCAGCAAGTCGGGTATGACCGTAATCAAACAATGCATTTATAAAGATTCTTCCAAAAAAGAGGAAGGATCACCTGCATCCTATAGATCGATCTCACTGGTTGATATCGATCAGAAGATTGTACCGAAAATTATGGCTGACAGACTGGAAAAATTCATGCCTCATCTCGTAGACCCTTTTATCAAAGGGAGGAATATTAGAAAAGTTCTATTAGTCCTTGATATAGTAAAAGGGTATGTTCACATGACTGATGCAGATGCTGATTCTAGAACGGATTTAGTGCTGAATCTGCCTCAGAATCAGCGTCCAAACCTAACTGTAATCCGTCTTCTATTGTTTCTGATATTAAATCTGTGTTGCTGTGAATAGAACGCTGATTTTCCTTGGCACTGATTTATTTTTAGCACTGAAGAACTGACGTGTCAATTCTTGAGGCAGATTCAGTGCTGTATCCTCACAAAGTATATGGAGGCTGAAAATCTGCCCCAAAATCAGCGTCAAATCCACATCAAAATCTTCGTTTAACCAGCACAGATTTTAGGTGTGGATTTCACACTGATTCAACACTGCAAATCAGCTGTGTGAACCTACCCAAACATAGGCCAATTTCCCACAACCATCCTGTTATACTATTAGACTCAGAAAAAGCCTTTGACAATGTTTGATGGGATTGGCTCTGGATAGTTCTAGACAAAATGGAAAACTCTGGCAATTTCCATACTTTCATTGTCATGGCATTATTCTACTCCTACGGCAGAGATCCAAACCCTGGGGTTTTCTGTCCTTATTTTTCCCCCTTAACAAGGGTACAAGGTAGGGTTGTCCCATCTCTCTCCTGCTGTTTGACTTGGCTCTAGAACCACTAGCAGGGCTCCTTAAGGATTCAGATCTTTTTGAAGGCTTAGCTGTGGGTTAGGTGAAACTTGCATTATTTGTAAATGACCTCCTCCTAGCAGATCCTCTGAATCATCCACCTACCTTGTCAACTCTTCTTGGAGATCATTAGACTATCATGATTCAAGTAAATCTAAACAAGATTGAGATGCTCAAACTCTGTCCCTTTTTGTCGGGGCAGTTTGGTTCTGATTTGGGGTTAATGTCAAACCAGTATCAAACCATATCTTTGGGATAAAAATAGACACCATAAATTATCTACAAACTAAATCCCCCCCCTCTGATTAATAAAATAGAAGAAGAATTAAGTTAGTGGATCTATCTGCCCTATCCCTAGCTAGGAGGTGTCATTTGATCAAGATGCTCAGCTTCGCAAGACTATTGCATCATCTCTATACCCTTCTTTTGCTATTAAAGCACTCATATTAATATGCTTTATTCAGTTTTTACCACCTTTCTGTGGGCTGGGAGGAATGTAGTCACTCAAATGAGGACTAATGACTATCCCCAGGTACTTGAACTCGCTTACCACCTGGATCAGTTCAAATTTTTGGAAAAAGTCAAAGGGCAGTGGATCCAAAGGACTTGTTCCAATTAAATCAGAGGCCTGACCAGTCCCCATATTCTTGAATATATGACATAATAGTATCTACTGACATCTCAACATCCCCCACATACAGCAGCATGTCTTCAGCATAAAGAGAAACACGTTCCTCTATGTCCCCACATCGAAACCGAGTAAAGTCTGTGGCTGTATGTAATAGGCATGCGATGGGCTCATTTGCCAGCGCGAGGAGCAATGGGGACAAAGGGCAACTCTGTCTTGTATCTCGTTGCAACTCAAAAGAGTCCGAATATAAATTCCCTGCTCAAACTCTTGCCATTGGTTTAGCATACAGTAGTCGTTCAGCTACAATAAATTTAGGGCCGAAATCCATCTTCTCCATAATCTACACATTCGTCGCTGTCAAAAGCCTTCGCAGCATCAACTGAGAATATTGCCTTCTTTCCAGTGTCAGTGGAGCTCAACTGCATGAACAACCATCGTAAACCAGTGGCGGTGGACTTATTAGGCATTAAGCCTGACTGGTCATCATGGATTACTTCAGAAAAAAAATTTTGCTCAATCGCTAACAAATCCTTTAGCAAATAATTTAACTAAACCAGTAAAAGTGGAGGGGTCTATAGGAAAAGACAAAAAGATTTTTTCCATTTTTAAAATAAGAATAAATTCGCAGAGACCCGGGAAAAGTACCCTTTCCATGCACTTCCAATTTTTCGGGAAATTGAGCGAAAATTTTTTTAACATCTTAAAAAGTTGAGGGGAAGGGCCATTCCTCCTGGTCCCTTCTCGTTGGGGGCAGAAGAAAAAGCCTCCTTATTTCCCCCAAAGTTATAGGGCTCCATTAATTGCCTAAATCACTTGGAAATTTTGAATAGTTTTATGGGCAAGATATTTTTTTAATCTTTTTGGGTTTGCCCTTTTCTTTTTAAAAATTTGAATTTTATAAAAATTTTGCCTTATAAGTTATATGCAAATTTGAGACTTCTTTGGGGGGCCCCCATGGAAGACCTTTTTGGTGCAGATGTTTTTTGGGGTCGGGGCCATTTTTTTTTCTGAAATTTGTAGTGTAGAAGCGCCGAATCTATAACCTGTTTTTAAAATGCGGGGCAAGATTTATCGTTTCTAGCTACAAAGTGGGCACTTCTCCCCCCAAAACTTTTCAAAGCAACACTTTTTAAAGTGCTCTACCTGTTCCAGCATAATGGCCGGATTTGCCAACTGAAGCTTTTAAATGTGTAGCTTCTACAGTTGTAGTGCACACCTCCCGAGGCCCCCCCAAACTTTAGGGGCCCTACAAAGTTTGGGGGGCTTTGAAATTTTTTGATATTGTTGCCCTGTTAAAAATATAGTGAATGTGGCGTGCTGTTTACTTTTGGCCACCCCGTTCATACATGTTGCCCAAAATCAACATCCATTTTTTTGGGTCTTTAGATGTAAAAAAAATTTAAAGGGTTATCGGGCCCTAAGCATGTGATATGCTAAACCTGGAAGAAATCACAATATAAGCTTTTTATGGCTTTAACTTACCTCCCTCTCTGGCCCACTATAATAGGATGGTATGTTGCCTCAAGTGTCTTGCACTCACACACAAAGGTTCTGGGACAAATTATTGGATAAAGTCCCATTGGCAAGTAGATAACATCAAAAACCCAGCCATAACACGGCATTCCAGCTATAATACATATAGCCATTCTGGTAGCTAAAAGATGCATCTTAAAATATTGGCTGAAGCCTGCATTTCCAACCGTCTCGATAGTTCCGGAGCAACTGGAACAAGTATATTTATTGGCTGATAAAATAGAAGCTGAAAGACATAGGAACACAAAAACCAAAGCCTTCTTCAAAAGATGGAAAACTTTATAGAGTCCCATTTTTCCACGGATGAGGTATTAGAGTTAATGATGGTTGGGACTGTTGTGGATTTCCTGATACAGATTTCTCCTACAGTTTCTATACATGCTCCTCTTGGTTTTACTAATATCCTTTGGGTTGGTCTCCAAGTCATGGGGGTGATTGTTATGCCAAACCTAATAAATTATAGATTTTATGTAATGAAAATATGGGGAAGAGGGACTGTTCTAGAGGCTTCTGTAATTTAAATGGTATTCATGCTATTATTTAGTTTCTTCTGCCCCTATTAGTTAAATATTTTCCTTTGGGGATTGTTCAGACAAACAGCTTAAACACATGTTGACTCAGATTTACTTAAGGGTACGTTGACGTGATAGATTTGGACGCTGATTCTGGAGGTGGATTGAGAGCTGAATCGGCCTCAGAATGAGCGTCCAATCCTACAGTAAACTGATTTACATTATAGCCTATGTAAAATCAGTGTAGTTATTCAAACAACACTAATTTTACTTGAGTATTTTCGGTGCGTACTGTAAGCGCCTACAAAGAATTGACATGTCAATTTTTTGAGCTGTTTTACGCACCAACAATACAAAAGTATAGGCAGCAGAAATCTGCCTCGGACAGTTGGTATCGTTTCCCTGTTGAGGAAACAACACTTTTTTGGCGCCATCACTGGCAGTGCTGAAAACCGTCGTGTGAACTTAACCTAAAAGACTCCTCCGAACTCACACCCCAACGGAGCCAGCCTGGTGTTGTATTATCTTTCAATTGCATGCCCCCGGTCTGAAACAATGTTTAGCTTTGTATTGTTAAAGTATTAACCATGCCTTCTTTATTCTATTTATATTGTATCACCGGCTGATGACTTACATTGTATCATCTAAAAAATCCCAATAAAATTTGCTGTAAAAAAGGTGCAAATATTATCACCACAGTGTACAGTAAACCAGTATACCAAGACCTATATAATCTATAATAACAGTATACAATAATATTGCCATATTGTCACAACCATAGAGTGATGGAATATTAACACCAAGCTGTTCTTGAATTTCACAAAGATCAGTATCAATACTTTCATTGAGTAACTTTCTTTCCCTTTTCTTCTCCATCCATCCCAGACTCCCATGACAACTTCCACAAGCGTCTTAGACTCCTCACTTGTCTAGCACTCTCAACACCTTTTCCCCACTATATACAAATTCCCTATCCACAGTGCCCCTTTGGTGCCACACAGACTAATGGTACCCACAAAGACACCCTTTTCTGCTACCAGTGTAGGGGAAGGAGGTAGACGCTTTGGCTGCATGGGGCCCCCAAATTTCTGCTGGTGACTCTGTCCCCTTATAGTGGATAGGTAGACCTTACATATACACCCCCATGTAGGAGTTAGCCCACCATATTTAGCAGACAGATAGATATATCCCTTATAGGTAGGTAGACCTCAATAAGGCACATAGTCCCAAAATTTGTTAAGCAGATTCCTATTAGATTGGGAGAAGCCCCATTAGTTAGGTAGGTACATTGAGTAGCCAGGCTTCCATTTGTTGATAGGTAGCTAAGCTCCCCATTAGTTAAGTAGAAAGGTAATCCTCCATTAAAAAGATAAGTCCCCCATGAAGTAGGTATGGCCCAGGTTGGTAGGTAGGTAAGTAAGACCATACATGCCAACTTTTGAAAGTAAGAAAGCAGGAGATCTGAAGGGGCGTCGTGCATAGCGCGTCACACCAAAAATTTGCATGTCCACGCCCACTTTGCATGTGAGCCACGCCCCTTCGAAAAGCCACACCATACTCCACCTAACTGTGTAATGGCTCTGGAAGAAAGCTAAATTAGGGTTTTGGCGTCACCCAGCTTCCCTGGACTGTTGGATGGTCTATTCAGCATCCAGGAGAGCTGGGAGATACTGCCAAACTGTGCCCCAATAGGTAGGTATTCTGGTGTCCTATTTGAACCCTGTAGCTAGGTAGTAACCCTCTGTAGCCAGGTAGTAGCCTCCTGTAGCCAGGTTAATGCTCCCTTCTAGCCAGGTTGCTGCTCTCTTCTAGCCAGGTAGCTGTCCCCAATAGCCAGATAGTGCCCCTTCCAGCCAGGCAGTGCCCCTTCCAGCCAGGCAGTGCCCCAAATGGCCAGGTAGTGCCCCCAATAGCCAGGTAGTGCCCCTTACAGCCAGGTAGTTCCCTCAATAGCCAGGTAGTGCCTCCATTAGCCAGGTAGTGCCGCCAATAGCCAGGTAGTGCCCCCCTATAGTCAGGTAGTGCTCTCCATTAGCCAGGTAGTGACTCCCAATAGCCAGGTGTAGAGACCAAAATAGCCAGGTAAGTGCCTGCCTAATAGGCCAATGCAGATTCCCCCTTTATCCAGGTAGATGCCTTCCAATAGCCAGATAGATGCTTACGACAATAGCCAAATAGCTGCCGCCTATAGCCAGGCAGCTGCCACCATTAGCCAGGCAGAGGCCCCCTTTATCCAGACAGATGCCCCATTTATCCAGGTAGAGGCCACCTTTATCCAGGTAGAGGCCCCCTTTATCCAGGTAGATAACCCCATTAGCCAGGCAGATGCCCTATTAGCCAGGCAGATGCCCCCTTTATCCAGGTAGATGCCCCCATTAGTTAGGCAGTGCCCCTATAGCTAGTAACAAAAAAATAATAAAATCTACTTCACATGCCTCCCCTCACAGGCACTCAGTCACTGCAAACACACCCCTCCCTTCACAGGCAATCAGCCACCCCCCTCCACACACACACAGCCATCCCTGCACTCACTGTCCTGCTGGGATCCTAGTTCTTCACACACTGCTCGGGGAAAGGGGCGGAGCTTCACAGGTCCTGCTAAGCCCCGCCTCCTTCCCCCTAAGTTCTCTCACAGCTTCCGCTAAAGCTAGGAGAGCATTGCCGGCAGCGGCACAGGACAGAGGCTGTAGGGCAGCGTCAAAAGACGCTGCCCGATACCTCTGTACACAGATAACCTCTGGCATCTCTAGAGATGCGGGAGGTTAAGCCACCCAAGCAGGGGGGCAGGACACAGCCCCCATTAGTGGGAATGACCCGCCAAAACTGGGAGGGTTGGCAAGTATGAGTAAGACCTTAGATACCTAGGACCATAGGATAGTAGGACCCTGGGATAGTAGATAGATAAGTCAGGCCTCAGGTAAGTATGTGTAAGCCGAGCACCGAGGTGGGCCCCAAAAG